>PVIY010034206.1:0-27354 GCA_004026745.1 Myrmecophaga tridactyla
TTTTGCAAATGGAGTCAAGGAAGTCAAAATGAAATGAAGTCATACTGGGTTAAGGTAGGCTTTAAGTCAATCTGACTGGTGCCTAAAAGAAGAGAAAATTTAGACATAGGAACTGACGACCCACACACTGGAAAACACCATGTGAAGATGGAGACAGACCAAAGAGGATGGTCACATGAAGACAGAGGCAGAGATTGGAGGGATGATGCCATAAGCCAAGGAAAGTCAAGGATTGCCCACCACATCCAGAAGTCAGGAGACAGGCATGGAACAGGTTTCCCTGGAGACTCCAGAGGGAGTATGGCCTTGTGAGCACCTTGATTTCAGACTTCTGGCCTTCAGAACTATGAAAGAATAAATTTCTCTTGTTTGAAACTATTCAATTTGTGGTAACTTGTGAAAGCAGCTTAGGAAATTAAAACACCCATGTTATTAAGCTCTGACACAGATATGCTCATTGAGCATCTACCTGTTATCTTCACTCTTCTCTAACACCATACTCTGCTCTCCTCTTTGCTATTAATACTATTTTTGTGACAATGCATTTTCTATGAGTCTCAGTGGGCCTTTCCCATTCCTGATCCTAAACATCTTTAATTTGAAATTCTTACTTCTGATCAAGTGGCTGTGCCCATGACTGATATGATCATGAATTATGGCCAGGACCTGAAAACACCATAATGACAATCTCTGAGCAAGTTCTTTGACCAATTTGCTTTAAGCAGCAATTACAGAGAACAGTGTATGTCATACAATATAAAGCAACAGGACCTTGATATTCACCATGTTCTTAATTTCCTTTCAGCAAAAATAGACTTAACATTAATCATTTGGTTGGTATTTCTGAAAAATGTCAAAAGACTTATACTGAATCATTACACAGAAGTTGTTTTGTATGTGTACTTTTCTTAATTTCAGATGAAGAAAGTGAAAAGGTTTTAAATCAGAAAGCATTAAAATTTTTAATTAATGTTGTATGTTGATGAATAAATCCACTTTTCATGACGTGTATAAACTCATACTCATTTTGTTATGACTGTTGATGCAGCTGTGGTACTTATGGATGGTACATTTTTAATGGACCAAAGTTTAAGTAGGAAAAATAAAAGGGAGAAAAATAATGGTTCAATGTTTCTTGAATCCCAGGAAGAAGAATGTTTTAGGACATGAGATAACTGATGGAGGTTATAAGTACTTGATCCCACGTAAAATGAAAAGTTGACCATTTAGCCCCCTCACACAAAAAGCCAGGATTTTGATAGCTAAATTGTCCATGAAAGAGAAGACTAGAAAATCTTTGTCCAGCAGTGTAGCTGATAAAGGTAACAGATAAAGTTGTCTATCTTGATCTGCTCTCTGGTGAAAATAATATGGTATATCATAAGAATCTGAGGCCATAGATATGCCACCAAAAAAGTCTGGGATTCCAATATGTAATTTCTGAGGCTATAAGAAACCTTGGGCTGAAACATTAACATAAGAAGTGGCTCAAGTTTTTCAGACTCAAAGGAGAGGACACTAGACAGTGGATCAAAGTGACAGAAGGAAACAGAGACCCTTGGCAAATGTTGACATGTGGGTAACTATAAATGTCAATACTATTGGGCTGTGTTGTATTATTGGTATATAACTTCACTTTTTTCTTCTTACAGGTTCAAAAATGCAGATGTATAAAAAGTAATGGCAAATCAATGGTTTGTGAAATACAATGTATAAAGATATAATTTAGAACATGTATAACAAAAAGATCGGGGGACAGAGATGTATAGGAAGAGGTTAGGTGTATGCAATTGAGGTTAAGTTGGTATCAAATCAAATATGATTGTTATAGATTTAGGATGTTGGATTGTAGCCCTATGGTAACTACAAAGAAGATATATGAGAAGGAAAGAAATGAGAATAACCTCAAAATAATTCAATACAAAAATTCAAATAAATACAGAATTTGGCATCAACAGAAGGGAATTTAGGATCAAAAGAAAGGTACAAAGCTTACAAAGTCCAAATAGCAAAATGTCAAAAGAAAGTTCTGCATTAATAGCAGTTATTTTAAATGTAAATGGATTACATTCTCTAGATGAAAGGTAGAGTGGCAAAATCTAATAAAAAGCATGAGCACAATTATATACTGCTTACAAAAGACTAAACATAAGTTCAAAGATACAAGTAGTATGAAGGTGGGGTAGCTATGATAATATCAGATAAAATAGACTTCAAGTCAAATCTATTTTGAGGGACAAAAAAGTTACTATATAATGATAAATGAGTCAATTCAACAAGAAGACATAGTAATTATAAGTAGATATGGCAGAGACCCAAAATATAGGGAGCAAATATTGACAGATATAAAGGGATAAATAAACAGCTCAAAATAATAGTAGGAGACTTCAATACACAACTTTAAATAATGGATAGAACATTTAGACAGAAGGTCAATAAAGAAATAGAAGACTTAAATGACACTGTAAACCAATTAGACCTAAGAAACATATGCACAAAGTTTCATTGAACAGCAACAAATACACATTCTTCTCTAGTGTGCACAGATGATTTTCCAGTACATACCATATGTTATGTTACAAAATAGGTCTCAATAACTTGAAAATATTGAAATCATACGTTTCTTTTCTAAACACAATGGAATGAAACTTGGAAACAGTAACAGGGGAGAGATGGCAAAAAAAGAAATCACAAGGAAATTAGGAAATATCTTAAGGAGAATGAAAATGAAAACACAATGTATCAAAATTTATGGGATGTAGCAAAGACATTACTGAGAGAGAAATTTATAGCTCTAAATTCTTACATTAAAGAAGAAGAGAGATTGCAAATTATATAGCTACATCACAAGTGGGGGATCTATAAAAAAAGGAGCAAATGAAACCCAAAGCAAGCAGAGGGAAAAAAATAAAAATTAGAGCAGAGATAAGTGAAATAGAGAGCAATTAAAAAACAAACAAACGAGAATCAGTAAACCCCAAAATTGGTTCTTTGAAAAGATCAATAGATTCCACAAACTTTTGCTAGACTGACAATATAAAAGAGAGGATGTAAGTAAATAAAATCAGAAATGAAGAATTAATACCAATCATGCTCAAAACTCTTCCAGAAAATTGAAGAGGAGGGAATACTTTCCCAACTCATTCTGAGACCAGCATCTCTCTAATACCCAAATAAGATGATACCACAAAGAAAAAAAATACAGAACAATGTCCCATGTGATTATAGAGGCAAAAGTCCTCTACAGAATATTAGCAAACTCAATCTAACAATATCATAAAAGAATTATACACCATGATAAAGTGGGATTTATCCCAGGCAGGCAAGGATGGTTCAACATAAGAAAATTAATCAATGTAATAAAACAGCTGGGATGAGCAAAATGATCATCTCAAAAGATGGTGAAAAGGCATTTGACAAAAATACAGCATGCTGCTTGATAAAAATATTTAATTAACCAGGAGTAAAGGATATTTCCTCAACATGATAAAGGACATATATGAAAAGCCCACAGATGACATCATACTCAATGGGGAAAGCCTGAAAACTTTCCCTGTAGTACGGGGAACAAGAAAAGGATGCCCACTCTCACCACTATTTCTGAACATTATACTGGAAGTTCTAGCCAGAGAAATTAGGCAAGAAAAGGAAATAAAAGGCATACAAATTGGAAAGAAAGAAGAACATTTCTCACTATTTAAAGATGACATAATCCTACATATAGAAAATACTGAAAAACTTCAACAAAGCTATTAGATCTAAAAAGGGGTTTAGCGACATTGAAGGGCACAAGATCAACATCCTAAAATCAGTGTGTTTCTGTACACTCATAATGAACAATTTGAGGAGGAAAATATGAAAAAAAAATCAATTTACAATAGAAACTAAAAGAACAATGTATCTAGGTATAAATTTAACTGAGGATGTAAAGAACATATACACAGAAACCTACAAAACATTGCTAAAAGTAACCAAAAAAAGCCTAAACAAATGGAAAAGCATTGCATGGGCATAGATCAGAAGACTAAATATTTTCAAGATGCCAGTTGTACACAAAGTAATTTACAGATTCAATGCAATCCAAAACAAAACCCCAATAGCCTCCTTTGCAGAAATGAAAAAGCCAATCATCAAATTTATATGGAAGAGTAAGGGCTCCCAATAAGTCAAAACCAACTTATAAAAGAAGAATAAAATCCACATGACCCAAATTTAAAACTTACTTTGAAGCTACAGTGGTCAAGCAGCATGTTACTAGAAGAAGGGAAGATTTATAGGCCAATGGAATTAAATTGAAGGTTCAAATATAGACTTTGATGTCTAAGGCCAATTGATTTTTTAAAGAATGCTTAATCCACTTAGTGGGGAAATAATAGTCACTTCAAATGGGAACACTGGATGTCCCTATGCAAAAGAATTAACATCAACCCTTCTCTCACATCTTATGCCAAATTAATTCAAAATGGACCAAAACCCAAATATAAAAACAAGGACTATAAAACCCTTAGAAGGCATGTTAGAGAAGCATTGTCAGAACTTTGTGTTAGGTAACAGTTTTTTAGACTTTACACTTAAAGCATGAGCAACAACAAAAAATAGATAAATGGGACTTCATCAAAATTTAAAATTCTGTACATCAAATCATTTCATCATGAAAGTAGAAGGATAACCTACAAAATGGGAGAAAATATTTGGAAACCAATAAATACTAAGGTTTTAATATTTTCAATATATGAAGAAATCCTACAAGTCAACAACAAAAAGACAATTTAATTTAAAAAGTAGGCAAAATATTTGAATTTCTCCAAAAAAGACATACAAATGACCAAAAAGCACATAGAAATATGCTCAACATCATTAGTCATTTGTTTAATGCAAGTTAAAAACCACAATAAGATGACATTTCACTCCCACTATAATTACTACTGTTAAAAGGAGAAAAGAAAAAGAATAACAAATTTGGAGAGAATATGAAGAAATATGAATACCGGTTTCACTGATGGTGGGAGTGTATAATGGTGCAACCACTGTGGAAAAGTTTGGTGGTTCCTCAGAAAGTTATCTATAGAATTACCATATGATCCAGCAATCCTGTTTCTTGATATAAAGCCAAAAGAATTGAAAACTTGGATTGGACAGATATCTGTACACCAATTCATAGCAGCATTATGCACAATAGCCAAAATTCAGAAGCAACCCAAGTGTCCATCAATAGATGAAGAGATGAATGAAATGTGGTATATACATAAAATGACATACTATTCAGCCATGATAAACAACAGATTTCTGGTTTATGCATCAACATGGATGAAACTTGAAGACATGTTGAGTGAAATAAGCCAGACAGAAAAGGATAACTATTATATGATCTCACACATAAGAAATAATTAGAATTAAGCAAATGTATAAGGTCAGAAACTAGAGCATAGGATACCAGGGGCCAAGCTGGAGGTAGGGAATGGGGAGTTAATTCTTAATTGGTGCACAGTTTCCATATGGTGTGAAAGAAAAGTTTTTGTAATGTTTAGTGATGGTAACACAACATTGTAAATATAATTAACTCCATGAATTATATATCTGAATATGGTTGAAGGGAAAATTTTATGTGGCATATGTGTTGCTGGCACAAAAATTAAAAAACAAAACCAACAATAACCATAGGAGTTTACAACACAAACAGTGATCCCTAATATAAACTATAGACTATTTTTAACAGTACAGTTATAATAGTATTCTTTTGTTGATTGTAACAAAGCTAACACAATAATTCAAAATGTTAAAAATGGGAGGAAATATATGCAAATAATACATTTTCTTCATGTCTTTCTGTAAACCAAATTCTCTTTAAAAAAACAAACAAGAAATCTAATCTCAGTTTACTGTTATCTCTGAATTAATTGACTGATGAGAATAAAAACTTTTCTTAAGGGAAACACATTCCACTGAGGCCCTCAAGTTAGCTAAAAATAATCTCACATAAGAAACAGCACGATTATACCCCAAGAACTTCAGATAATGCCACCATTGGATAAAGATTAGAAATTAATAAGTTAAATGATAAAGAGATAAACAAAGCAGTGAAAAATATGAGGAAAAACCAGCCATTTATAAGATGAAAATTATTTAAAAAAAGGAACAAAAAGAAACCTCAGAAATAAAAATTTTAGTCAAAAAATTAAAACTCCATGGATAAGGGACTTAAATACTGAAAAGAAAACATTGAACAAGACAAATAGATCTGATGAAACTCCATGGAATGCATACACTATTAAGTTCCAGTATACATAGAAAAAATGTAGAATATGCAGAAGTGACACCAGAGATCCTTCTATTCCATCATAGCTGTGTGCTGTCTAGTGACCACCATCATATCTCTATATGCTCAAATGGCCTTAGTTCCAAAGATAAGTAAATTTTGTAGTTTGGGGTTATTAGAGAGTAATAATATTAAACTTAAAAGAATCAAGAACAATGCCAGTTCTTGAAGTGATGTTTAAGTTCAAGAGATAGTCACATCATGTTATAATCAATTATTACTTCTATTGTAATATATTCAGTTGAGGATCTATGCAGAGACAGGAGTTAAGAAAAGAATATATGAGTAGGGAAAGACCACTTCTTAGGTCTTAGGGTCATCATTTAACTCAGGAGATAACTTGCAAGTCCTCTGTATCTTGACATCTTGGAAGATTTTTTTTACTTGAGTATGCAACTTGGCAAATAGCCGTGGTAGTCTAGCTTACTATTAATGCAATTTAATTTTCATCAACAAATAAAGCAAAAATGCATGCTTTTTTAAATAATAATGACAGTTATGCTGAAGTAGCAAATCTCAAGTTGGTACCACATTTTCTTCATTTCAAAGGTAATAAAATGAACCCAGGGAAAACAAAAATATTATTCATTACCTCTTTGATATAAATTATAAATTCCCTGGAGGGGGCATCCTCAGAGCTTCATGGAATAAAAGGGATATAAGTCACTAGTTATGAATCTGTGATAAACATGTTCTCCTTGGCACAGTTATTCTCTGAGACTATGAATTGGTACAAATTCCTATGTTTTAACTTATTTCAATATAATAGAATAGATACTTCCAAGAAAATACAGACTGAAGACTCATATTTTGTCCTAGTGCAGTCATCAATTTCATATCCAAAATTAAAATTGAGTCTAATTTCTGAGGAAGGTTTTAATTAAATGGAAACATCCTGCCCCTCTCCCCTGTGACTTAGCCAAATAGTATCATATGCCTCAGTATTCTGTAAAACCACAGAATCAGTTTATCTTCATAGAGCCACTCTATTTCAGGAATTCACAGAGATGAATCATTGTATCATGACAATGAGCTTTGTGAATTGTTAGTATTTTTCACCTTACAAAAGAAGTCTAGGGATATTCACTTCACCAAAGCCAGGGCTTCTGATAAATGTGTGGTGGGATAAAAATTACTAATATGATATGTTGAAAACTTCTCCCTTTCCTTTTCCTGTCCAAGTTGCACTATGCTTTCTTGGTTTCTTCTCCATCCCCACAAGTCATATTTTTGGACTCATGCACGACAGAATAAGGTAACACAGAAGAGTTTGAAGAGAAGTCATATGTTGGATAGGCTGTGGGAGGGAGGATTTAGGGAGAGCTACAATATATGAAAGGGGATTTAAGGATGCTTGTTCTAGGTTAACATAATGTCTTTTGAGTACTTGAAAAACATGATTAAAGCATTTACTGAATTTCATCAAATTTATCTGGACAATTTAAAGTTATAATATTTCATATCACAAAGAAATTAAACACTGTCATTTAAACTGGTGAAATAATTGATTTTAAGAGGTGTACAAATGTGGAAAAATATGTACCTTATAGTAAATTAGATTCAGTAAGTTCATTTGAAATTGTTTTTTGATTGTTCAATTGTGTTCGATATGGACCAAATGGGAAATGGCTTCCTTTTTTCATAGTCCGTTATGCATGGGAAACTGATTCTTCTCAAATGGAGAATGGAAGAACCAAAGATACCCAGGAGGAATTTCCAGAAGAAATAGAAAGAGACAAAAAGAGGAACAGTTCCTAAAGAGCCATAGTCAGGGCTTTGGGAAAGAGAAAGAATGTGCTTAAGGATTAGTGCAGAGATGAATGGGAAAGAACACTTTCAGGTATTGTTGAGTCAGAGGCTTCTTAGACTGTGGCATAAGAGAAAAGGGGGGATCAGTTAGCAGTTATAACTTGGAACCAGTAATGTCATTCAAG
Source organism: Myrmecophaga tridactyla (assembly GCA_004026745.1). Lineage (NCBI taxonomy): Eukaryota > Metazoa > Chordata > Mammalia > Pilosa > Myrmecophagidae > Myrmecophaga > Myrmecophaga tridactyla. The sequence continues at coordinate 8,251 of PVIY010034206.1, forward strand.
AAAAGGGAATGAATTATGGAATTCCTTTAAATTATTTTGCATATCTTTCCTTTGAAAAATTGTAATTTATCTTCATTTCTGAGATCTTATTTTTTGTATCTTGTCATCCCTTCATTATTTTCTATTTTTCTTAGAAAGAAGATAAAGTTAAAGAAAAAGAGAAAAAGCTGGAAATCAAGGAGAATTTTTTATAATAATTTAAGTTGCTTAGTTACATTTTTAGTACAAAATCCACAGCAACATTTCTTTAAATGTCCTTTCTATCTTATTGACCCCCCCCCCTTATATACTACGGCTGCCTTTGGAAAATGGCCATATTTGTAATATGACTTCTTGATTAAAGACTCAGCCATGTGCTGACAACTTGTAATAAAAAATTAGGGCAAGGAATCCATGGAACACAAAACCATCTAGGATTATACAAATTTCTAATTTCAGAAAGAAGTCTAGCATCTTTCCCCAAAAGAAAAATAAATCAAATCATAAAAAACAGCAAAACCATAGAAATGTGTTAATATAAGCTTCAGAAGTTAAGTTTTCAAGTTTAAGTCAAACACCAGGTTCAAAAGCAGTAAAAGAGTGATTAAACTCTTTGGTTCACAGGCTTGAAAGATAATTAGGCAGAGTGTTACCAGAGAAAAGAATGCCTGGAAATATGAAATAGTTGATGATTATGCAACTGAGAGTCCAGGAAAAACATGGCGTTTCAAATAGGATGGATCTAAGTTCAAATTCTGGTTCTATCACTTATCAACCATGTGACATTCAGCAAGTTATGAACATATTCTACACCCTATATTATTCATATAACAGAAGCAATGTTAATAATGCAAGATTGATAAAAAAAATTGGTCAGGGGATATGATGGTTTGAATCTGTGGACCCCAGAAAAGCTATGGCCTTTAATCCTCATAACAATCATTCAAATTTTGATTGTTCCCATGGAGATATGACCTACCCAATTGTGGGTGGTAATTTGATCAGATAGCTTCCATGGAGTTGTGACTCCACTCATTAATCCTTTAAAAGAGGAAACAATTTTTTTGTAGAGTCCTTTTTTTGTAGAGCTACGAGAAAGCCAGCAGATACTGCCATGTTCGCCATGTGCCCTTCCAACTGAGAAAGAAACGTTGAATGTCATTGGTCTTCTTGAACCAAGGTATCTTTTCCTGGATGCCTTAGATTGGACATTTCTATAAACTTGCTTTAATTGGGACATTTTCTCAGCCTTTGAACTGTAAACTAGCAACTTATTAAATTCTTCCTTTTAAAAGCCATTCTTCCATTTTTGGTATATTGCATTCCAGCAGCTAACAAACTAGAGCAGGGAAGTATACAAATACACAGAGCACAGGCTCATGGTATTTTTTCACTTTGTGTCAATGTAGTTGTTCTAGTTTGCTAGCTGCCAGAATGCAACACACCAGAGATGGATTGGTTTTTAATAAAAGGGGATTTATTTTGTTAGTCCTTCAGAGGAAAGTCAGTGAACTTTCCACTAAGGTTCTTTCTTATGTGGAGGGCACAGGATGGTCTCTGCTGGTCTTCTCTCCAGGCCCCTGGGTTCCAACAACTTTCCCCGGGGTGACTTCTTTCTGCATCTCCAAAGGCCTGGGCTGAGCTGCGAGTGCTGAGATGAGGAATGCCAGCTGCTTGGGCTGTGCTACATTGTGCTGTCTCATTTAAGCACCAGCCAATTAAGTCAAACGTCATTCATTGCAGCAGGCACACCTCCTAGCCGACTGCAGATGTAATTAGCAACAGATGAGGTTCACGTACCATTGGCTTGCGTCCACAGCAACAGAACTAGGTATGCTCACCTGGCCAACTTGACAACTGAATCTAACTAACACAGTACTCATCATCCCCATTTTGGCTTCAACTTCAGCCTATGTTCACAAAACAAAGTTCTAATTCCACATCTCTGATGCTTATCAAGAACTTTGTTAAGAGCTCTGACCATTTCTTTCATATCAAATAATGTTTGGTGGTAAGAGGAAAAAACTGGATTCACAACAGTCTATCATTACTGCCAGAAACAAAAAATCAGAAGTACGTCTTATATACAACCTATCATCTTTATATATGAGATATTTTAAATTGTCACTTGAATGAGGCAAAAAGTTGAGCTTAATTGACTTTCAAAAGAACTCTGGAGTTTTTTTTATCTTAAATGCTAGGAATATGTCTGTGCAATAAGACATACTTTGGACAATGAACTGCCATTTATGAATTTTAAAAATGCTGATGAATAAGATATCTATCACTTGGTCAACATTCATTTAAAAGCTTACATTGAAAGCTATTGTTCAAGCTTGTAAACATAGCACCTGCAGAAAATCCCACTAAATCACAGTAAAGAAATACATGAGAGAATGAATTAACATCAACGCCAAGAATGAGAAGACAGACAATCAACAGAGAAACTAGTTGATATTTTTCTGGAAAACAAAGTAAATGAGATGAAATTGAGATATAAATCAGGGCAGATTATAGTCAAGAAAGGGGATAGGAGGAAGATGAAAACTATTGCTTTTCCAGGAAGAGTTTCAGAAAGTCTCCAGGCTCAGAATCATTAGGAGTGGAGATCCCAGAGATAAGCAGCCTTGGCAAGTAATTGTAGGACAGCACTCATAACATCTGACATGAATCCACTAAACTGTCTTCTCTCCTACATCCATCCCTACTGTGAGATTGGAAGAGATGGGGCCAGGTTTGCCCTCAGACTAAACTGAAATTTTGTTCTGCTCACCAGACAGCACTATCCTCAGGAGAGCTAGGATCTGCTAAGAATTTCTAGTTTAAATCCCCCTTACCTCCTAGTAAAAGGAGATAACTTGATCAATATTTGTTGATTAAAGAGTCAATATCAATGCAAAATTCTAAAATAAAATATTAGCAAATAAAATTGAGAAGTACATTTTAAAGAGAAACAGTTCACAATATTAATCAAAGATACATCAATATTGAGAAACATAGTAGGATAACATTAATAGGATGTTTTGGTTTTCTAAAGCAGATGGAAAGCAATATATCAGAGATGGATTGACTTCTAATAATGGGGAATTATTAGTGTACAAATTTACAGTTCTTAGGCCATAAAAATGTCTCCATTAAGGCATTATCAGGATGATACTTGGACTTGAAGACAGGCTGCTGGCATCCAAGACACCTCTGTCACCTGGGAAGGCACAAAGCAGGTGTCTGCTAGTCCTTCACTCCTGAGTTCCATTGCTTTCAACTTCTGGCTTTAGTGGCTTCCTCTTCGTTCTCTGTGGGTCCTCTATTAGCTTCTTCAGGGCTTTATCTATGAGCTTCTATTCATTTAATCTTTTAGTTCTCTAGGGTTTTCTGAGAGTCGTTTATCCTCCTACAAAGAACTCCACTGAGAGTATTAAGATCATCCTTGAATTGGGGTGGGTCTCATATCCCACCCACTATTGGACTGCACCCACAGGAATGAATTAAAATAACATGGCCTTGGCTTAAGATGGTAGTTTAGTGAGGTGTGGAATTTAGTTCATCCTCCAGAGCAGCTAGTAAATTGCCAGGAGCAGTACAGAACAACTGCTGAGGCTACGTGAACAACTGGACACACAGTGTACACTAGTCTGGACTAGCTGGACTGGCTGAGACCTCACACAGAACTTTAAGTCCTCCAAGCCATGGAGGCTGATGCTTATTCTGCATGGGTGTGGCAGCCTGGTTCTCTGAGGGAAAAGGAAACAGATTTTAATGGCAGCAAGGGCTTAGCTCAACCAAGTGTCACTTGTGGAATTAATTAACAAATTCTGACTATTGAAAATAGGTTCCCAGCACAGAGAAAAGTGGAATAAATATTAAAAGTTCTAGGAGTTTTTTCCCTGGCAGAGAAGGGGTGGGGCTGATGGAAAAAAAGAAGAAGAAAAAAAAACCCTGAGGCTTTTTGAGTCAGACAGCACAAAATACTGCAAAAGGGTTGCATCCAGGGTTCCAGGAAGATGGCAGAATAGAGGGCTCCAGGAAGATGGAGGAATAGGATAGACTGAGTTTTCCCCTGCTCCAAGGAGCAGCTAGAGAAGGGATGGAAAGGCAACTGAGATAGTGATTCCAGGGTGTAAGTGACCTGGGACAGTCTTCTACACCACATAGGGAGGCTCTGGTTAGAAAAGATGAGGAATTGAGATGCAGAGAATGGAGACCATCTAGTTGGTGCAAACAGCCTAACAGGTCCCTTTCCAAATGGAAGCCTGGAGACTTCAGGACTGCAAGGATGGGGAGACCAGGATGAAGAATGCTCTTCCTCTATGTCCTCCACGTTGCACCCTGCTCCTGTGCTCCAAGGTCTACCTGAGCTGCACCACATACCCATGGCCCCCACACCACAAGTCCACAGCCCTGTGACCTGAACCCCATGCTCAAAGGCACCAGTGTAGTGCCCCCAACCTGTGCCTATACCTGCACTGAAACACATCACTGCACTATTGTGCCTTGCCCTGCACCCTGCATCCTGCTCCACATCCATCCTGCAAATACAAAATTTAGATGACTGAAGGAAACCAACTTGCAATGTAAACGTATCAAGATATTTACATACCACAAAGACAACAGATCACTAAGCATATCAAGATGCAGGCAGATATAGCCAAGCCTAATGATGAAATTAAAACACCAGAGGAGACACAGACTTTGGAACAACTAATCAAAGATGTTCATATAACTCTATTAAATAAAATAAATGGAATGGCTAATGACATAAAGGAGATCAAGAAGACACTAGAAGAGCATAAAGATTTGAAAGAAAAAATAGAAAAATAGCAGCTATCACAGCAATTAAAGATGCCATAGACCAAATAAAAAATATACTAGGGACACACAACAGCAAATTTGAAGAGGCAGAAGAAAGAATAAGTGAACTAGAGGACCAGACAAATAATTTCAAACACTAAAAATAGAAAATTGCAAAAAAGGTGGGTAATTTTAAATTGCATCTCAGGGAAATCATGGACAAAACAAAGCACAAAAATATAAGAAACATTGGTGTCCCAGAAAGAGAAGCATTGAGTAAAGGACTAGGAAGATTAGTTGAAGATATAATGGGTAAAAATTTTCCAACCCTTATAAAGGACATAAAAACACAGATCAAAGAAGCCCAACAAACTCCAAATAGAATAAATCCAAATAAGCCTTCCCCAAGAAACATACTTATCAGTCTGTCAAATGTTGAAGAGAAGCAGAAAATCCTGAAAGTGGTAAGAGGAAAACAATCTACTACATACAAGGGGAACCACATAAGACTGAGTTCAGACTACTCAGCTGGCACTATGGAGGTGAGAAGGCAATGGTATGATATATTTAAGATCCTAAAAGAGAAAGACTTCTAGCCAAGAATTCTGTACCCAGCGAAATTGGCCTTAAAAAGTGAGGGAGATCAAAAAAAAGTGAGGGAGAGATTAAAATTTTCACAAACGAATCCTGAAAGAATTTGTCAACAAGAGAATACTAAAGGGAGTTATACTTTAGTATTCCTTAATTACTCCCTACAAGAAATACTAAAGGGAGATCTGCCAGTTGAAAAAAAAAAGAGAGAGGAAGGTCTGGAAGAGGGCACAGAAATGAAGAGTGAAAGGGTATAAAAAGATAGAGGGAAAAGAATATATAGATCTGACAAGCAAAATTCAAAAGGATAAAATGGTGGATTCAAGAAATGCCTCTTCAGTAATAATTTTGAATGTTAATGGATTAAACTCAGCAATTAAAAGATGCAGATTGGCAGAATGGACTAAGAAATATAACCCAACTACATGCTGCTTACAAGAAATTCACTTTAGGCACAAAGATACAAATAGATTCAAAGTGACAGGATGGAAAAAGATTTTTCATGCAAATTGTAACCAAAAGAAAGGAGGAATAGTTATACTAATATTTGACAAAATAGACTTTAAATGTAAAGACATCATAAGAGACAAAGAAGGACACTATATATTAATAAAAGGGACAATTCACCAAGAAGAAATAATCATAAGTGTTTATGCTTTCAATCAGGGGGCTCCAAAGTACATGAGAGAAACATTGGCAAAACTGAAGGAAGCAATAGACATTTTAACAATAATAGTAGAAGACTTCAACATACCCCTTTCCTCTATAGATAAAACACTCAGACAGAGGGTCAACAAGGAAATCCTGAAGTTAAATAACTTGTTAAATGAATTAGACCTAACAGCCATATGTAGTTCATTACACCCCCAAACACTAGGATATAATTTTTTTATCTAGTGCTCATGGGACATTCTCCAGGATAGATCATATGCTGGGGCACAAAACAGATCTTTATACATTTAAAAACATTGAAGAAAGAAAATAAATTATAAGATGATACTGTGAACAACTATATGCCAACAAACTAGACAACTTAGATGAAATGAGCAAATTCCTGGAACACACAAACAAACTGCAGACTCAGGAAGAAAGAGAAACCAATCACAAGTAAAGGGATTCAATCAGTCATCAAAAATCTTCCTACAAAGAAAATCCCAGAGCCTGATGGCTTCACAGGGGGAATATTCTCAAACATCTCCAAAAGAACTAACACCAATCTTGCTCAAACTTTTCCAAAAAAAATTGAAGAAAAGGAACACTACCTAACTCATTTTATGAAGCTAACTTCACTATAATACCAAAACCAGATAAAGATGCTGCAAGAAAGGAAAACTACAGGCCAATCTCCCTAATGAACATAGATGCCAGAATTCTCAACAAAACACTAGCAAATTGAATCCAACAACACACTAAAAGAATTATGCATAACAACCAATTGGGATTTATACCAGTAATACAAAGATGATTCAACACAATAAAGTCAATTAATGTAATGCAGCACATTGGCAAATCAAAAGGGGAAAAGCACATGATCATCTTGATTGATGCTGAAAAGCATTTGAAAAAATTCAACATCCTTTTCTGATACAAACAATTCAAAAGAAAGAATCAAAGATAACTTCTTCAATATGATAAAAGGCATATATGAAAAACCCATAGCCAGCATCATACTCAATGGAGAGAGATTGAGGCTTTCCCTTTAAGATTGGGATTGAGACAGGATGCCCTCTGTCACCACTATCATTCAACATTGTACTAGAAATTCTAACAGAGCAATCAGGCAGGGTAAAGAAATAAAAGCATCCAAATTGGAAAGGAAGAAGTAAAACTTTCATTATTTGCAGATGACATGACATTATATGTCATGGTCAGGGACCACAACTTGGCCAAGTTGTGGTACCTGTTTGTCTGGTTGGGCAAGTGCTGGCCTGTCTGTTGCAATGAGGACATTTCATAGAATTAGATCATGAGCACGTCGGCTGCATCCACAGCTGATTCCATTTGTAATCAGCCAAAGGGGAGTGTCTTCTGCAATGAGTGATGCTTAATCTAACCATGGGAAGCCTTTTAAGGAGGATTCAGAAGAGACAGGTTCCGTTCCTGCTTTGACTGGTGAGCCTCTCCGGTAGAGTTCATCCAGACCCTCCATCGGAGTCGTCGGCTTCACAGCCTGCCCTGCGGATTTTGGACTCTTGCATACCTGCGGTCATGTGAGACACTTTTATAAATTTTATATTTGTGAGTGTTTCCTGTTGATTCTGCTTCTCTAGAGAACCCTAGCTAGTACACTAAACTTGGAAAATCCTGAGAAATCTATAACAAAGTTACTTGAACTAATAAACAAATTCAGCCAGTTGGCAGGATATAAAATTAATGTGCAAAAATCAATAACATTTCTATACACAAGCAATGACCTAACTAAGGAGTTAGTTAAGGAAAAAATTCCATCCAAATATCAGCCAAAAGAATCAAGTACCTAGGAATGAACTTAACTATGGATGTAAAGGGCTTGTACACAGAAAACTATATAATATTGCTAAAAGAAATCAAAGAAGATCTAAATGGATGGAAAGGCATTCCTTGCTCATGGATAGATAGATTAAATATAGTTAAGAATTCAATTCTATCTAAATTGATCTAAAGATTCAACACAGTACCAATCAAAATTCCAACAACCTACTTTGAAGACTTGGAAAAGCTGGCTACCAAATTCATCTGGAAAGGAAAGAGACACTGAATAGCTAAAAGCATCCTAAAAAAGAATAATGAAGTGGGAGGACTAACACTTCCTGATTTTAAAACTTATAAAGCCACAATGGTCAAAATCTCATTGTACTGGCACAGAGATAGAGGTATTGACCAATGGAATTGAATTAAATGTGTAGAAATAGACCACCAAATCTATGGTCAACTGATTTTTTACAAGGTGCCCAAATCCACTGAAATGGGATGAAGTAATCTTTTCAATAAATGGGCATGGGAGAATGGGATATTAATAGTCAAAACAATGAAAGAGGACACTTATCTTACACCCTATACAAAAATTAACTCAAAGTGGATCAAACACCTAAATATAAGAGCTAGTAAGGAGGGTAAGGAAGTCATTGACTGTTTTAAGAACTTTACCTACTCTATGAGACCAAAGGAAGAGAGGTTTATTTTGCCCAAAACCTAAATTTCCTGTAATACATAATCTAACCCAACCAATCTGGATAGATTATTTAAACCATCCAAACACAGAGCTGAGAATGGGAATGAGGACTTGTAATTCTGTATAGCTTAATATAATGCCCAGATACATCCCAGGTTATGTTGAGCAGATAATTAAAAAGTATTGGCAAAGTTGCTTCTGGGATGGGAGCAAAATATTAAATTTTACCACTGTGGAACCCCCTGATAACTGTTTCAAACATTAGGAACTCCCAAGTCAATTGGCCAAACCCTTAATCTTAAGGCTTGCTTTTCTGAAGCTTATTTATGTAGTAGATAAGCTAAGCCTACTTATATTATGCCTAAGATTACTTCCAGAGGACCTCTTTTTTTGTTCGGATGTGGCCTTTTTCTCTCTAAGCCCAAGTCTGCAGGTAAAATCATTACCCTCACCCCTACATGAGACATGACATCCATGGGGGAAAGTCTCCCTGGAATTGTGGGATTTGACTCCCAGGGATGAGCCTGGCACTGGTACTCTGGGATTGACAATAGCTTCCTGATCAAAAGGGGGAAAAGAATTGTAAGAAAACAAAATATCAGTGGCCAGGAGAGTTCAAATGGAGTGGAAAGGCTATTCTGGAGGCTATTCTAATGCAAGCTTCATCTAGATATTCCTACTTTCTCATAGTTTGCCAAACCTCAATCAAAACCACTCCTGCCAACCCTACAAACCACATAGGGTATTATCTGAGATTCTACAAAGGTTCCATGCACTATGAATACTTTCCAGAAACCTACAACCTCCAGGTGGGTTCCTAGGCCAGATAAGTTCTGAATATCATCTAGTTCCATTCCACTATCCCATATTATCGACGGCCCTTCCCAGCATGAAAAAGTTAGAATGGGCATAATCCAATACCCCTAAAGTTTGGGAGAAAGATTGAGGGAGAAGGTGGCATTGTAACAGAGAAGTTAGGATTTAACAAATGAGTATAAATGCTGAATCATTACGATGATATTTCTTTTAGTCTCTAGTGTCTTGGAGCAGCCAGAAGGAAATAACCTAGAATTGTAGAACTGTAACCCATACCAAAATCTGAATTATGTTCTAAAACTAATTGTTGCAATATGCTTTGAAATTTATTGCTTTTTTGTATAGATGTTATTTTTTACAATAAAAAAATCCAACCTAACTTAGAGGTATTACTCTCTCCCAGAACATCAATCAGTTGCACTCCCCTACCCCTTAATGTTATACCCCTTTCCAACATGAAGAAGTTAGAATGGTCATTGCCCAAATATCCCTGAAGATTGAGAGAATGATCAAATGAAAAGGAGGAGTTATAACAGAGAAGTTAGGATTTAACAAAGAATTATGACTACTGAATTACTATTATAGATATTTCTTTTTAGTTTCTAGAAGGAAATACCTGAAATTGTGGAACTGTAACCCATACTAGACTTTGAAATATGTTCTATAACTACTTGTTAAATTGTGTTTTGAAATTTATCACTATTTTTAATATATGTAATATTTCATAATAAAAATAGTTTAAAAATCTAGGATTTCTTTACTATTCCTATCCTTTCAAATATAACACTAAACTTATAAGATTTGATAACCACTTAAATATTCCCTTTCCCACATTAATATTTTTGTCTAAAGTACTTTTGTTTTTTAAGTATACATAAAATTTATGGTCCTTGTTTTTCAATCTTAATATTTAAATTAAATTAACATATTTTATCCACCTCTATCTTCATCATTGATTCTTAAACCACAAGCTTTCAAACTTGTTCACTTTTCTTTTTTTGAGATAACTCTTTAATCATTTTTATTTTATTGAAATTTCCATGGTTGGTAACTGTTCTAGTTTACTAGCTGCCAGAATGCAACACACCAGAGATGGATTGGCTTTTAATAAAAGGGGATTTATTTTGTTAGTTCTTCAGAGGAAAGGCAGCTAACTTTCATCTGAGGTTCTTTCTTACATGGGAAGGCTCAGGATGATCTCTGCCGGCCTTCTCTCCAACCTCTAGGTTCCAACAACTTTCCCTGGGGTGATTCCTTTCTGCATCTCCAAAGGCCTGGGCTGAGCTGAGAGGGCTGAGTGGCAAGTGTCTAATCTAACTACAAGGGTTCAGGTGTCAACTTGGCCAGGCGAAGGTGCCTAGTTCTGTTGTTGTGGACATGAGTCAATGGTGTATGAACCTCATCTGTTGCTGATTACATCTGCAGTCAGCTATGAGGTGTGCCTGCTGCAATGAATGATGTTTAATTGACTGGAAGCTTAAATGCGGGAGCTCAACGTAGCATAGCCCAAGCAGCTCAGCATAAATCATATTAGTACTCACAGCTCAGCACTCGCAGCTCAGCCTAGGTCTTTGGAGATGCAGAAAGGAATCACTCTGGGAAAAGTTGTTGGAACCTAGAGGCCTGGAGAGAAGGCCAGCAGAGATTTCCCTGTGCCTTCCTATGTAAGAAAGAACTGCAATTGAAAGTTAACCACCTTTCCTCTGAAGAACTAAATGTTAACTAAATAAATCCCCTTTTATTGAAAGTCAATCTGTCTCTAGTGTGTTGCATTCCAGCATCTAGCAAACTAGAACAGTAGGCATTGACACAAAATTTGAAAATGTCTTCAATTTTCTTTATTTTTGAATGATAATTTTGCTGGACATAACATTTCTGAGTTTCAGGTATTTTTCTCTGAGTGCTTTACAGTTATTTCTCCATTGTTCTCTGGTCTGCATTGTTGCTAATTATTAAATCTTCTCCTAACTGTCATTTTTCTTAGGTTACCTGGCTTTTCTGCTCTGGCAGCTTTCATGTTTTTTTAAAGCTCGCCTTCCTGCAATTCCAGTACATGTTTGGGGGTAGATTTATCTCTACTTCTGATACTCTTTTTTTGGAATCCAATTTCAATCTGAGGACTCTGCCTTTGTTCAGTTCTGTAAAAATACCAGCCATAAGCTTTTAAAATATTGGTTCTACCCCATCAGCTGCACTCTCTTTTTCTGAAAATCCAATTAAAATGTGCTGAAACATCTCAATCTATTCTACATGGAAATTTGATTTCTTTTTCAAATGTCTAATCTCATTTTATTTTTGCTGAATTTGGGGGGGAGTGAAAACTTTCAGTTCACTACCCCTCTTTTTGGAAGATATTTGCATACTAATTTTATTTTTAACTTCCAAAAACAATGTTTTTCATTTTAATGTATGAAATAATATTTTAAATATATCTTCTTGCTCTTTATTATTTTTTTGTTTTATAATCTTTGCTTTCTTTTAATGATATAATTGTTTCATTTATCACCCTGAACATTAAAGCATATTAAACCTCGAACTTTTTCAAAATCTATAAGTTTAGTACTATATCTGAACTTAAATCAGAACTAATGTCTAATTCCATAGTGTTTTTAGTATTTTTTCATATATTTGAAGTTTTGAGTTGAAGTCTCATCTTAAGTGGAATAATTTAAGTTTTGATTTTGCTTGTTTTTCTCACTATACCCTTTCTTATCTAAAATCTTTGATATAGCCTCCATTGAATGCTAAAACTTCCAGGCAAGAACAAAATGTTCGGTCCTACATTGCAAAGATACTGCGGTAGTATACATCTATTCACAGAGAAGAGGGTGGTTTATCCCTGTTTCTGGTCATCAAGATTTGCTTTTGTCTTCTGGTTTACCTAAGCCCTTAGTTTCCTCCAAAGCCATGGACCCATGGACCCTTTAGTGGTAGATTTTTCCAGCTTTTCTCCTACAGTGAGAATCACCCTAACCCGTGCTTTTATCTGTAGGCCTAGCTCTGTTAGATCAACATGTATAGGGACACTTGGGCTTTGTCCCTGTCAAGAAGCAAACTCCTAAAGGCCACTGCCTGCCTCCATTATAGCTTTCAAATTTCTGATCTCTTTATATTCATAGAAACCTGTATCTTGTTTATGAAGCTTGGCATATTGCACTGAATATCTCATTCAGTGAGTCACTATTATTGCTTAATGTTTGGAGCACATAAATATTATGTCACATTTATCAGAAATATTGCTTGTTGATTCTTTAATCTCACAATATTCTCTACCTAGTAAAAAAATCTGTGATCTGATTAACTGACTAATCTAAACTCCCTTGCTTATATTAAACTAGCATCCCACCTGGCAATACACCTCTGATTCCTTTAAAATATACTCTTTAGGAAAATAGAAAAATAAGCAAATAAAAAAAAAGACTATAGAAAATAAAGCTAAAATTCCCAAAGCGGCAATTTTTAAGAACCATCCAGCCTGCTGTAATAAGACCATAGGGTTGCTATCCGTTTTCCAGTCTTGTGACTTTTATTGTCATCACCCCCAGTAAATGGCATATAATTGAATGTTCCTTTGATATCTGGCACTGTTCTAGGTATTTTAGTATTTAGCTAAGAAATTAATGAACAGTGGAAGCAAATCAATACATGAGGTTTATATCTCTCCAAGAAATTGGCAAAATACATTCAGGGCAGGTTTTTGGAATTCAGATAGCTCAGTACAATAAATGTTGTTAGTTCCACAACCTCTGTGAAAATTATTGCAGCCCTGTAACTGTATATTTTGAAATACTGAATTGATCATTTGTAGGATAATTAATTTAATAAATATTTGGTCAACACCAATTTTTGGACAAACACTACCAGATGGAGAGGCAAATTATCCTATTTCAGTATCTCCAATATTTGTCTCTTTGCAGTCATTTACAATATTATGTCTATCTTATGTTAATTGCTCAATGGATGTTTGCTCAAATTGAGTGAGTAAATAAATCAATGAATAAAGTTAAGTGGCATTGAAGGAGATAAGTTTATAAAATTGGATTATTTAGTTTTATGCTTCTAATGTAATATATTACTCCTTTAAATTTTAGCGTAAGTTTATCACATGTCCACTGGAATACATTAGGGGTACATTAACTTAGCCATCATGACTATCCCATGTTGCCAAGTCAATGTGGATCACCAACCTCATTTCCTGTTTTTCCAGGATTATCAAATCAAACACATTTCAAACCTTTCTTGTGGTTAGGTGAGGCTGTATGACTGAGTTCCAACCAAAGCAATGGGAGCAAAAATGATGCCATGTATATAAATGTCCACCTACGCATGATTCTGTGTGTCCTTTCCTTTTCCAACTAGCTTGAATGGTGACGATCCCCAGGTTGAGCCAGGGAAACATTATTGAAGGAGAAGGAACTAGAAGATGGTATGAGAAGGGTCTCTAAATCACTTCTTGGAGCTCAAATTGGAAGGCTCTCATTGGCCTGTTAAATAAACTGAAGCATACTTTCATTATCTTCAGCAACTGAAATTTTAGATTTCATTTGTTTTCACTATTAGTGTTATCTTAACTAATCAACTCATTGCTAAAGAACAAGTTCACATGACTGTGTAAAGATTGAGCCTTAAGATCTCTTCTTTTTAATATATATAAAATATCATTGTACAATTTAGTGAATAAGGATTAATATTTTTTAATAGCTTTTACTTATTTTCTTATAAGAAGTACTCAGCAGAGATTGAAATCTATATCAAAGTCAGAAGAAGGGTACAAAAGGAGATGAGAGATCGGTGATTTTATCAAATATATACTGATCATTTTGTGCTTTAATTTTCTTATTAAAAATAGAATGAAGCATTACTAACAGCTCTGTAAAAGGAAATATAGTGGTATTATAAAAATTATGGATGCTACCTATCTATTCTCTACACACATTTTAGGATAATGCTCCATTCAGACCAGACCAGAAATGGCCTGATTTAGTTTCCCAGCTTCTCAAACAAATACCAGACAATAGGATGGCTTAAACAAAGGGAATTTATTGACTCACTGTATTTTCTCTGAAGATTGTGGCATTTGGAGCTGGCTGCTGGCAATCCTTGCTCCTTTGGCTTTTCTTTCACATGACAACACACATAGCAGCCTCTTCTCCTTTCTTTTCTGCATTCCTTTCATTCCAACTTCAGGCAGTTCTCCATGGCTTCTCTTTATGTGTCTGCTTAAATTTTTTAAAGGACTCTAGTAATTCAGATCAAAGCCCAACATGATCAGTTTGCCACATCTTAACTATTGTGACATCTTCAAGAGATCCTATTTACAATATGTCCACACCCACAGGACCAGGACGAGGGGTTGGTATCAGGGCATCCTTATTATGGGGGGCAGGATTCAATTTCCATTTGGCCCAAGATCTTAGGTAGTTCTGATACCAAAGAAAATTTGCAGACACTTTGTTTCTCCATTGAGATTCATCTTCATATGGTTTCATCACTGTCTGAAAGGAAACTCTTCAACAGTGGACTACTTACAATTTATCAAACCCAGCATGGTGTTTCTTGCCTCTATGCTTTTTTTTAGTAACTTTTCTTCTTCTTCTGCCTGGAATGACATTATCTGACTCTTTATTTGGTTTCCAATCCTTCACTATGGCTCTGGCATCACCTTCTCAGAGGTGGACTCTCCAAGGTTTAGCTAAGTGACCTTTGTGTATTGAAACTATCTTTTCCCATCACATCAAATATGTACATAACTACATCAGTAGCAAGGACTGTGTCTTACTCATCTTTGAGTTCCTGATACCAAACACACTGATTGTCACATATATCTGGGACTTAATAAAATGTGTGTATATGGGTACAAGATGCTTTTGACTGGAGAAGGTTCAGAGATTATGACTAGGGATGTATAAAATATCACCTGGCTATTAAAAGATAGGCAGACTCTTAACAGTACTGTCCAGGAAGATAGAAAGAGGTACCATCCAGGGTATGCAGGAGGAGTATAAAGATTTAGGGAGATTTGTGAAAGTACCATGTGAATGGAATAAAATGTCTATGTATGCAGGAGGAGACAATAAGTCTAAATAATCAAATTTTGAAGAAATTGTTGTGGACCTTAATTATTTGTCATGTTAAGCCTTTATCTGATATCTGATTAGAAAAGGCAAATCACATAAAAAGGCCTGAAGCATGTGTCATGGTCCGGTTCATGTGTCAACTTGGCCAGGTGGTGGTACCTGTTTGGTTGGGCAAGTGTTGGCCTGCCTGTTGCCATGAGGACATTTCATAGAATTAAATCATGACCACACTGGTTGCACCCACAGTTGTTTGCATTTGTAGTCATCCAAGGGGAGTGTCTTCTGCAATGAGTGAAGCTGAATCTAATCACTGGAAGCCTTTTAAGGAGGAATTAGAAGAGACAGACTCTCTTCCTGCTTTGTCCAGTGAGTCTCTCCTGTGGAATTTGTCCAGACTTCCATCAGAATTGTCAGCTTCACAGCCTGCCCTATGGATTTGGGACAGTACATTTCCATGGATATGTGAGGCACTTTTATAAATTTTATGTTTATGAATATTTCTTGTTGATTCTGTTTCTCTAGAGAATGCTAACTAATACAGCTTGGTACCAGGAGTGGTTCTTAAGAAACATAATCTTAAAAGTGGGTTTTTATGAACAGTTTTCTACTCTGACTAGACTCAAAGGCACTAAGAACTTTGAGTCCCATAATCAGAACCATATTGCCAATCCCTGGGGTGAGTTGGCAAAAGAGATAGTCAAAATATCACCATTCGATTCTCCTAATGCTTCGCTTGTACAAAGTCAGGCCCTGGGGGATAATGTTTTTGACAACTTTATGGAGTTTTGTGGAAATAGGAGGTATAAAGATGTTGACTTGTTGTGTGGAGGGCCAGGAGCAATCAATCAGGCCAAAGTAGGGAAAGTCCCCACAACATTGGGGCGGAATGTCCCCAAGAGTTAAACAATAACCAATGTTAGGAAACTGAGAGAACGGGATGTGTTTTGGCAACAGCTAATGGCATTTTTCTGCTTCTATGATACACTTGCTTGCTAGCAACTGCAAAACCACAGCATAATTTTAGCCTTTATAAGCACACATTGAAAACCTCTGGGGGCTGCTCTCTGAATCTTCCTTCTTGGAAGTTTCTGAGATAGTCGCCAGCCGGCTAATAAAGACTCCAAATTGGCTTGTAGTTTTGAATTATGTGGTCTCTCCTTTGGTGCACCCCACAACATTTGGAGGCCCCAGTGAGATCATCCCTAATGGGACATCTGGTGACAACAGGTCCTGGGGACCACCCCCGGAACTGAGGTCTGGCCTAGGGGAAGGCCTTGGAGAGACGTTCCTCTGCCCCAGGCAAGGACCAGGAACTGGGCCAGTTCTACAGGATCCTCTGAAATTATACAAAATCTGGTGGAGTCATCTGTTTCTGGGAACCTCACCCGTGAGTACAGGTGTGTTACTGGATCCAGGCCAGGGACCTCTGGAAGGCTGGATGCAGCATTACTTCCAAGGTCAGGTTCCAGAGCAAGATGTTGCCCAGGGCTTCTGGTTAGGAATCAATTAGGGATAAGGCTTTTGTGTGTCTTGGTTTAGTTTGTCCCTTCTCTCATCTTTTGGTCTCATTGCATTCTGTGTTGTTCTGTTGCATTCTGTGTCATTCTTGCCATAATTGCCATGGGTCAGTCAAACTTATCTGTCTATACTCTCCTTCAATGTTTTTTGAAAAATTTCCAGGAATTTCAGCAGAAGGCTGGAGACTACAGAGCCCCTGTCAACACCTTCAACTTGAAAAAATTCTGCTCACAGGAGTGGCCAATTTTTGGTTCTTGGTGGCCTCCTGAGGGAACCACAGATCTACCTGTGGCTTATAAACTCCAAAGAACAATTTTTGGTAATCCAAGCCACCCTGACCAAATCCCCTATATACTAATTTGGATTGAAATTTTAACAGAAAAACTCAAGTGGTTATGGTCTTGCCTGGAGTCCCAAAAAGAAAGACCCCCCCAGAGCCAAAATGGCCCTCTTAATAAAAACCTCTCAAAAAGAAAGGACTAATGGGATCCCAGTATTGACAGGACCATCAGAGGATCCACTTTTGATGGAGCCTCCCCCATACCCAACAGCCCCTCCACCACCTCTAAGACCAGAGGGGAAAAATGGCTAAGAGGCAGCAACCAGCCCCTTTAATAGCTAGGAGGTGACCTTCAGTACCCCCCATACCAGAAGTGGCTCTGCTTACCACCCTTCTTTTCACTCACAATTACCGGATTCTTCTGTAGCTCCAATTTTACCCTTGAGGCAGATTGGCCCTGCCCTGGGGGATGACCGCCCACCTTTCATGGTATATATCCCCTTTTCCTCTAGCGATCTATATAATTGAAAAAAAAACAGAACCCCTCTTTCTCTGAAAAACCCCAAGGGCTCATCTCCCTCTTGGAGACTATCTCTTTTACCCACCAGCCCACCTGGGATGACTGCCAACAGCTCTAGGCCCTCTTCACCTCCGAGGAATGAGACCGAGTCAGGAGAGAGGCGAGGAAGTTAATTCTTGGACCTGATGGACAACCTACTACTGAATCAACCTGATTAGAGGCTGCCTTCCCCTCCACCCATCCCAGATGGGACCCCAACACTGATAGAGGTAAGGAGGCTCTCGATCGGTATCGCCAGACTCTGCTCTGGGGGATATGAACGGCGGCCAAGAAGCCGACCAACTTGTCTCAGGTAAGTGAAACCATACAAAAGCTGGACAAATCTCTGGCCGCTTTCCTTGAGCACCTCCTTGAGGCATACTGCTTGTACAACCCTATAGATCCAGAGGTGCCTGAAAATAGGTGAGCCATAAATATAGCATTTGTCACCCAGTCGGCCCCAGATATAAGACAAAATTACAGAAATTAGAAGGATTTAAGGGTAAAGTGCTGTCTGAACTGATAAAGATCGTCCAAAAGACTTTTAATAACAGAGATGACCCCATGACCACGCAGTCCAAAAAAAATAGCCAAAACTTTAGTATCTGCAATGGCTGAACAGGAAAAACAAAAAGGTAGACAGGAAACCATTGAAAAAAGAAAGGGAAACTAAGGAAAAAGTTGGGCCTAGGTAAAAACCAATGCACCTACTGCAAAGAGAACAGACACTGGAAAAATGAATGCCCTAAAAGAGGACTTAAGGGAATGAAACTGGCCCCTGTTCTGGTTGAAGAGGCGAATTGACAGGGACGGGGCTCCAGTCCATTGAGCCCCTGGGAGCCTAAAGTCACATTAGAAATCGGGGGCAAGCCTATAAAATTTCTTGTGGATACTGGGGCGACCTTCTCCATCCTGCAGCAAGCAGAAGGGCCCACATCTAAGGAAAAAATCCCCATATAGGGAACAATGGGAAAGACAAAGGATCACTAAGACTAGGATCAATAACCTTGGGGAAGGAACTCTTACCCACTCGTTTCTTGTAATGCCAGAGTGTCTGTACCCCCTTTTGGGAAGAGACCTTCTCCAGAAATTACAAGCCACCATCTCTTTCAAAAACGATTCGGCCAAGCTCTCCTTCAATACAAACCCCTCGGCAATCCTCCTCACTTCCCCTTTATCAGAAGAGTACTTACTGCAGAGGTGGAGCTGCCGCCCCCAGGCCCATATTTGTGGGAATTTAAAGAAAAAAATACCAGGTGTATGGGCAGAAACTAACCTACTTGGATTAGCCACCCACCGCCCCCCCATTGTTGTCCAGCTGACTAGCTCCACCACCCCAATCAGA
>PVIY010034207.1:0-27348 GCA_004026745.1 Myrmecophaga tridactyla
CATGGTAGATCAGGCTGTTTTTGTGTGCCTGTTTCTCTATTTTACGTAAATCACCCTGAACATGTTTGCAACAACTTACTGATGATGCATCTTTAATCGATAGATTTTAGACAAAAGGGTTTTTTGAGTCCAAAGATCAGGGCTGGGTTGACTTGCAGACTGGATACAGAGTGTATAAAACAGGGGCAAGGCGCAGGCTGATAGCAGAGCAATCACCATCAAGCCTGAAGCAACATCAGGGCTCAGCTGGCAGCCTCCAAAGGGGCTAAGGAAATGAAGATGGAGGAAGGAATGAACGCTCTCCATGATTTTGGGATCCAGTCAACACGCTACCTTCAGGTGAATTACAAGGACTCACAGGACTGGTTCATCTTGGTGACCATAATCGCAGACCTTAGGAATGCCTTCTATATCCTCTTCCCCATCTGGTTCCATCTTCGAGAAGCTGTGGGCATCAAACTTCTCTGGGTAGCTGTGATTGGAGACTGGATCAACCTTGTCTTTAAGTGGTGAGTAAGAACCAGACAGAGGAGATCAACAAGGGAAGAGGTTGGCTTTCCCTCTGCAAATGACCCTTCATAGGAAGCTGCTTTCCCCTTGTTATTCACAGAGCCACATACTATTTCCTCTCCTTGACTTTGGATCATCCACATAAAGAGGGAAGACACAGCCAATCCTGTCAGTGAGTTGAAAATACAGTAGAGCCTATTTGATCTGCGTTAAAGGGGTGGAAGGCCAGTTGTACTTAGTGAAAAGTCTGAATTACAGGCTTTAAGCAAAGAAACATAGTTTTATTACTTTGAAGGAGAATAGGTAACATAAAGATAGATGTATGAAAGAAGAAAGAAGATGTGCAAGAAAGGAAAAACACAGCTAATTCAAAAACTTGTCATGTGGGATAGTAAAAAGTAATCCAGAGAACTGGGACCCTGCCCTCATCCTGCCACCAACCAGTTCTATGTCCATGGCAAGTCATGTCAACTCTCTGAGCAATTCTGTTTTATAATCTGTAAACTTAGTTTATCTCTTGGACCTAAACAATAATCACAGTTAGCATTTATTGAACATTTAGTATGTGCCAGGCCCTGTGCTAAGTGCTTGTCTGTGGGGTAGTTACTATTAATTTAGAGATGAGGAGACCAAGGTACTGGGAGTTAAGTGATTAGACCAGTGGTTAGTAAATGGCCAGGATCTGAGTCCCAGCAGTTTGGCTTCAGAGGCAATGCCATTAAGAACTGTGTTATACCCAGTGCTGGTAAAACAGCTCTCTGGGGAAAAAAGCTCTGGTTTTAGCCTTGGCCCATTTCCGTGGTTATGTAAATATTCCCACTATTGTCATTTTCAAGCAACTAGCAGTTCCAGGGAGCAAAAATCCTGAATGTTTAACAATTGGTTCTTGCCATCTGGGTTGGCTTTTGTTTTCCTATGTAGAAAATAAAGCGATTGGATCCTGCCCTTTAAGACCTTTACCATCCCTAAAACTATCTACGTATACTGTCAGGTGATTCTTAACATCTTTTCTAGGGCTAATAGTCCTTGGCCATAAACAATAAAAGTCCTTCAGAGTAGGGAAAAAAATGTTATTGGCTCAGAAGCCAAAGCGTATTGATGGGATTCATGAAACCGCCATTAAAAAAGCTTCTAAATTTTGCCAGGAACTTCCTTTTTTTCAGCAGCATGATCTTAAAAAGTCAAAACAGTACAGGTTATTAAAAAGATCTGAACTCAGTTAAAGATCCGTGAATGCCATGTCTGGATTTCCTGAGTTGGTAGAGATCAGAGGTGGTGGCTGTCCCTGAATTTAGTGAGAACTCACTCTTCCACCACCACAGGGTAAAGGAAATTTGACACCTTATTTCCACAGTGAAAAATGCATCTGGACTTTTAAAGGGAAAATGCTTTGCCTGAGATATTCAGTTTCAACCTAAAGTATATGAGCAAGCATCTGAAGCCGTGTTCCTCCTTAAGGAAATTTAATTCTGATGGGAATGGAAAGTCATGTCTCCCAGGGGAGAGGGCATCTGTTCAGGGCTGGGGTACAATCTGTAGTGCCTGAAGAAAGGTAGGACTTCCCAAGAACCAAAGAAAGAGAAGAGGATATCCCTATGTTTTAGCTTCCTAGGCTGCTCCAAGAAAAATACCATGAAATGGGTTGGCTTAAACAATGGAAATGTATTAGCTTACAGTTTGAGGATGTGAAAATGTCCAAATCAAAGCATCTTCAAGGCGGTGCTTTCTTCCCAAAGACTGGCTGCTGGCGATCCGTGGCTCCTCTGCCACATGGCAAGGCACATGGCAGTGTCTCCTGGTCTCTTCCTTTTAGTTCTTGATTTCTCTCTTTATTCATTCTGTTTATAAAGGACTCCAGTAATAAGATTAAGACCCATCCTGAAAGAGGTGGATCACACCTTAACTGAAGCTTCCTCATAAAAGTCCTACTTACAATAAGTTCACATCCACAGGAATAGATCAACTCTAAGAACATGTTTCTGGGGTACATTCAGTTTCAAACCACCACGCTCCCGTATATACAAGTCCAAGAGAAAAAGTGCAATTCCATATCTCTAGACATCCTTTCAGAACAAATTTTCATTGGAATTGAAAAAAAAAACTCACAGAGCTGCCATTTATGTATGTATATGTTTTAGGATCTTGCATTTGTGTATGTATGTATGTATGCATGTTTGCATAGGTAACACAGTCAAATGTTTCCAAAATCCAAAAGCTATGTAAATGATAGAATATAAAAAGTCTTTCTTTCTCCCACACCTCTCCCTAAGCCACCTAGTTCCCCTTCCTGGAGACAAGCAATGCTACCAGTTTTCAGTTTAGGATCATGTGGATCATTCCTCCAGCTATTCTCTCTTCTTGGCTTTGGGCAAAGGAGTCCATTTGGTAACTCTAAACACCGGTTCTGCTTTTCCACAGGATTCTCTTTGGACAGCGCCCATACTGGTGGGTTCTAGACACCGACTACTACAGCAACACCTCTGTGCCGCTGATAAAGCAGTTTCCGGTCACCTGTGAGACTGGGCCAGGTCAGAGTCCCACCCCCTGTGTGTTGTGATTTCCCCTGTAGAACAAGGGTGTACCTTGCTCATTGTAGACACCCGTTAATATTAGTTGTGGATGAAGCTGACCTTGAGGGCACATGGAAGAGCTTTGAGCTTTTGTCATGGTCTTCCATTTGGTACAACACCATTTAAACTCATTTCAGTGAGGCCTGCCTGCATGGCCATGTCATTGCCACTTGGGAAATCTACCTGACATTTCCAGAACTCAAATTGCAAGTACCAGAGAGGCAAGGGCACCTCCCTACCCCAGGCAAAGGGCTTGTGAGTGCAACTGTGCCGTGGCCCTTTGTCCAGGGGAGAGGAAGTGGTAGAGCCTGAGAGCTCTTGGCTGTCCTGCCCAGTCCCTGGCCCAACAGATGTGTCCTCCTGCTGACTGCCCAATCCAATCCCCGTCTGCATTTTACTAATTACAGCCATACAAGTATTGATAAGTCAAATGACTGATTTAATTTTTTGGTAGGTAGTAGGAGTATCCAAGCCCTTCCCTCACCCCCAGTTCTCAGGCGAACATCCCTTCCTTGGGGAGCCTATCTCTGACCCCCAGACTAGGGCTTGTCTCTTAATTATTTTCTCTCATAGAACCATTTGTTTTCTTTTGAACATATTCACTCATTCAGCTGTTATCAAGTATCCATGAAGGGCTGGACACTGTACTAGGTATTTGGGGCATAGTGGTGAACAAAGCAGATAAAGATCCCTGTCTTCAGGAAGCTAAGATTCAAATGGAGGTGGGGGGTGGGGGGAGAGCAATATAAAAAAATAATAATAATAAATAAATAAATAAAGTCTATAGGATATTAGAACATGATAATTTCTATGCAAAAAAGAAACAGGTAAAGGGAAAGCTTTCCCTGGGGGTTTTCCTGGAAAGCAGACTCAGAGATTGGTGCTCAGGAGTTTAGCACACTCTCAGAAGCAACATCATGGAAGGGAAATGAAAAGCCAGACTGGGCAGAAGAAATCCAGCTACAATTCAGTCTCGGCCAAGGCCACACAGGGATCTCTGAAGCTGGGAAGATTCTTCAGAGTTGCTCTGAGTTGGAGTAAGAGAGCCAGGTCTTTACACCTCCGTATAGCACAGACATCGGATGTGTCCCACCTACAGTAACCTTGATCAAGGTGACTCTCTTCAGCACAGGGCAATTCTAGGAGAAGGCTGAGAGCACAGGGCTGCACTCTCAGCTGGGAAAATAAATCCTTCGTGCAGAAGGGGGATCTGGATGGTGCAACTCAGCAACTTCTGTCCTTCAAAACAGAGGGATCAGGAATGAAGGCCAGTTACAGCATTTAAATAGCATTAAAAGAACCAAGACTTGAAGGAACTGAAGGAGTTGGCTAGTAAATCTCAGGGGAAAGAGCTCTCTGGCCAGAGAGAATAGCAATGCAAAGGCCCTGTGGTGGGAGCATGTTAAAGGAGAGTAATGAGGCCAAAGTGGACAGAACGGAGTCACCAAGGAGAGAGTAGAAGAGAAGTAATGGAGTGCAGATCCATTTGCAATTAAACATCCAAAATGCTCTAGTTATTTGTATAATCTCTAGACTATATATAACTACAAGAGTGGGGACCTTGTCTGGTTTTGCTCACCATTGTACCCTCAGAGCCTACCATAGTGCTGGGTACCTAGTACAAGCTCAACAGATATTTGTTAAATAAATGAATTAATGGATAAAAGAATGAATGGCAGGATGGGTGGATGGATAGGTGACTTGATGGAAGGGTGGACGGGTGATGGATGAATGGAGAGATGGTGGGATAGCTGGAGAGGTGATGCCCCCTGGCCATCTCCCAAGTGGAGATCTTTTCACCTTTTGTCCATCCATCTCTTTCCTGACCTTTAGGGAGTCCTTCCGGCCATGCAATGGGTACAGCAGGTGTATACTATGTGATGGTCACATCCACCCTCTCTATCTTTCGGGGGAAGAAGTTGACCTACAAATTTCGGTAAGAACTCACCACTGGGATGTGGGGGGTGGAGGGCACGAGGTGGCTTTCTCTGTAGCTGGCACACCACATGCCATTCCTCACCATCCACCAGCCCATTTCTACATCTTGGATTGACACTGATAAGATAACAACTGAGGGGGAGCATCAGAATCATTAGAACATTAGAAATAGAGCCACAAGGAACCCACCTGTGCATCCCATATTTTATAGATAAGGAAACAAGGCCTAACGAGGTAAAGGGACTTCTCAATATCGCAGTGAGTCAGTGGCAGGGCTTAACTAAAAACCCTCATCTCTGTACCAACCACATGCTTGCCCCATCCAGGCTTAAAATAAACAGAGAAATGGACTACAGGGAGCTCGGGGTACACAGTCAATGTGCGAATCTTTAACTATCAAACAAATAAAATGGGGATGTTGAAATTCACTGTACACAATTGTTCACCACTTGCCACAGGCCCTCTCTGAATTTTGAGCTGGAGCTTCGATTTACAAAAATTCTACTGACCTGGTACCTAAACTGGCCAGGCACCAACATTCCTGCCGGGACTGTTTTCTTTGCTGAAGTTTCTACGTCTGGGTTCTGTTATGGTTGCCTCTTCTGTTACAGGTGCTTGAATGTCATTTTGTGGTTGGGATTCTGGGCCGTGCAGCTGAACGTCTGTCTGTCCCGAATCTATCTGGCTGCCCATTTTCCCCATCAGGTTGTTGCTGGCGTCTTGTCAGGTATCGATTGCTTGACTCCCTCTCCCAGCCCCCCACCTTCCCCATTCCTCCCTAAAAAGGACAAAATCCTACAGCATGCCAGCTATGTTCTGTTGTAATCAAAGCACTTAGCATTTTAGTGAGTTGAAGTCAGGGGTGGACAATTTGAAATGATTAATTTCTATAGGAGTGTCTAGATTTACACAATTAAGTGTGTTCCAGAAATGTTGCCACACACCTAATTAACTTACCCAATTGAGTTAGCATGAAATCGCCAAGTTTTTTACATTCTTTATTTCTTCAATTGGAGGTGGCCCCTAATTTTGTCTTAAAGGAATCTACCAAATTTAACAATATAACACTAGAGCTCTACAAAGGCTCTTTATTTAAATAAATATCATTGTGAACCTGATAGGATAGCCACAGTTGGTCTCCTTTGTAGGTTCAATTTTGAATAACTGTGTGTTCTCAGATCCAGTTAATAAAGGGCAGAAAAGATTCAGATTAAGTATAAGAAAGAATGTCTTTAGTTTGTGGGAAGTGCTGGAATATAAGACCTTAGGGAAATTGGGGGACTGCTTTCCCCAGAGTTTAGCAAAAGCGAAACAGGGGAGCCTTCAAAGAAGAGTTGAGAGCAAGGGAGATAAATAGTCTCATGGTAACCACAAAAGTAACACTGCGAGCAGGCCTCGGTGGCTCAGCAGTCAAGAATGCTTGCCTGCCATGCCCGAGGACCTGGGTTCGATTCCCGGTGCCTGCCCATGTAAAAAAAAAAAAAAAAGTAACACTGCTTTTAGTCTTAGCTTGCATGTTGCAAGAACAGCCTTGAAGCCATGTCTCGTGAAAGACCTCGGTACATTTAGCAAAGAAAAGAGAATAACTATCTTCAAATGTGTTAGGGAGGGACTAGATTCACTATTTATTAACTCCTGCAGAAAGAATCATGACCAATAGATGACATTAAAGGGGGAAAGCTTTTGGCTTGCAAAAGGAAGAACTTTCTAGTAATTAAATCCATTCAAAGATGAAATGAGCTGCCTTAGGAGGAGTGAACTCTCCACCCCGATGCTATCCAAGTAGAGACAGGTGGAGCCCTGAAAGGAAACGTGTATGTGATGGGAGGATGTGTGTGTCATGACCGTTCTATCTGAAAGAGTCTGTGGGTGACAGGGTGGAGCCACACATGGGAATAAACAAGGTGACCCTCCAATCCAGTGTCTATGATTTAATTCCACCATGCTAGGATGGATTCCTGTCACCCATTGCTCCAAACCCACCTGTAGCTAAAGGTCCAGAGTCTGCTCTATTTTTCACAGTCAGTGACGGGCCATTCTTTCTTCCACTCAGGCATTGCTGTTGCGGAAACTTTCCGCCACATCCAGAGCATCTACAATGCTAGTCTCAAGAAGTATTCTCTCATCACCTTATCCCTGTTCAGCTTTGCCATTGGATTTTACCTGCTGCTAAAGGAGCTGGGTGTAGACCTCCTGTGGACTCTGGAGAAAGCAAAGAGGTGGTGTGAGAGGCCAGAATGGGTCCACATCGACACCACGCCCTTTGCCAGCCTCCTCAAGAACCTGGGGACTCTCTTTGGGCTGGGGCTGGCTCTCAACTCCAGTATGTACAGGGAGAGCTGCAAGGGTAAGCTCAGCAAGTGGCTCCCTTTCCGCCTCAGCAGCATCGTGGCATCCCTCGTCCTCCTGCACCTCTTTGACTCTTTGAAACCTCCTTCCCAAACCGAGCTCATCTTCTATGCCCTGTCCTTCTGCAAGAGTGCAGCTGTGCCCCTGGCATCTGTCAGTCTCATCCCCTACTGCCTCGCCCGGTTCCTGGGCCAGCCGGACAAGAAGTCTCTGTAAAGGATGTAGAGTCTTCAGTGCTTAAAGTAAATGACTGTGGCAGAGATGGAGAGGTGTCAGCCCATTATGAGCCTGGAAGTGCTAGAGCGTCACCTCTGGAGATCCACCTTTTTTGCAATTCTAATTCTGTTAGGAGGATGTTTTTTGAAAAGCTGAGGAGACTGTTTGAGAAAGCCTGGACTATTAGAAGTTGGGTCGATTCTGGATTTTTCCCTAAGGACTTACTTGTTCTTCTTGTCAGATAAACAAAAGCATGATTTCCAGATGGGCCAGCTCACAATCCCAGACAGAGGATCCCAGCTGAGAATTTTCTACCTGTTTTCCTCCTGACCAAGAAAAGGAGAAAGGAGCTGTGGATTGGAGAGGGAAAGAAGGCGGGATTAGGAAGGATTTTAAAGGATCTTGCATATTGTGCAAATGATATGCCAAGCAACGTCTAACCGGCTTCCATTACCTTTGAATTTTTAAATAAGGCACTCTCAATAATGGAGAACCAGCTCACGATTAGTAGGTGGTCAATGGGGCAATTATGCTTCTTCCTGTAGTTTTCTGTTGTACATGCGCAGTCACGGTATTTGCCGGCGTTTCTAAATGGCAGCAGTGACCTAGATATTGTACTAGGTCAGAACATTCAGACACAGGCGGCTTCTATCACGGTAGACCTTCCTCCTTATTAGCCCAGCTCTGCTTTCCCCTACATTTCTCCCTGGCGCCACACCCGCTCTGCTGGATCCTCTTGTTCCCAAAGGACAATTCAGAAGTGGTGCTTTTGTAGGTCTCATTTCAGCTCTGAAATCTTGGGTGAAAATGGCAAGGAGGGGGGCCAGGATTCCTCTCTCCAGAAGGTCACTCCAATGTTACTTTTGATTCCTGGAGGGTAAAGGTGACTCCTTTCTATGTCTCAAGCCAATCAAGAGCACGTTTTAGAGGGAAGCCCACTCCTCCTTGCCTGTTCTCCAATCTCAGCTGATTTGTAGAATATATCCTCAAAGGAAAAAAAAAAAAAAGGAAGTCTATTTATTTGAGTCCTTATTTTTGCTACTAATTATATAATATACTATAAATTGGAATTCATGCCAACCATCTTGGTCATAACATCTTTGAAAATAAAAATATATGTGCAGTATTTTATTAAAACAGTATCTTATTTAAGAATGACATCTGGGTGATTACTATATTTTAAGAGTAATGGGATCTAAAGGTTCTGATTCCAGCTCAGCTAAATTTCCAGCTCTTTTGCTATTTCCCCAAACAAATCATTTGAATTTTCTTGTACCTACTTCTCCTTTTTGAAGAATGAAGGTGCTCTGTCTTGGGTTGGCCAGGAGTCTTAGTGGGTTGGGGAAACTTATAATATGTCCACAGAGACACAGACTAGAGTTGGCACAATATGGGCACAGAACCTGATAGATCCAGAGCTGGCCAAGACTGAAAACTCAGTTACCAGACCACAGGTCAGTCTGAGTTGCTCTATAGGATCAAGTTGCTATTTGAGGACAGGCAGGGTCGATTACCAAACTCAGCAATCAGGGCAAGAAAGTCATAGCAGCAGAACAAGGCTGGGCAGAGTCTGAAATACAGTAACCCAGAACTTGCAAGAAAGAAAGCCTGAACAAGACAAGTCGTGGCACCAAGGGACATTCAAACGGGCTTTTGGAGGTTTCTCTGCTGAAAGATTTACTTCCTCCTGCATTCAGGCTCCTACCTCTAAACGCCTTGACTCATCAGCAGAACCCTGGCTGTCCTGATAATGAGATCTGTTAACTCACTTAAGAATTTGGGGATGTGTATATTTAGGGAAGGTTGAGTTCTCCTACAGGATTTGGGTTCTTCGGGGGCGAGGGGAGTCACCTCAAAGACTAATGGTCCCACAGTCTGGACACAGGAAATGGTCTTGATCTGTCTGAATTGAACCCTACTGCTTAGACATGGCCCCTAGCCTTGATAATTTTTGCTCTCAGGGACCAAGTCCAGGTTCCTTGCAATAGAATTCTGGCAGAAAGCCAACAGTGCCAGAATTCTCTCCACCCTACCCCCACCCCAGCAGTCTGTGAATGTAATAAGGATAAAATACTGAGTACTTACTATATGTCAGGCTCCATTCTATGCACTTTAGTCATTTATGCAATTGCTCACTTAATTCTCCCAATATCCCTGTGAGGTGATTACAAATTTCTCCTCACATTACAAATGAAGAGACGCAGAGGGTTTCGGGATCTTGCCCCAAATGGTGGAGCCATTTTAAGAACCAGACAGAAATCCTGGAATGAGCTGGGACTCAACATCAAAGGATTGAGAAAACTTTCTCCACCAAAAGGGGCAAGAGAGAAATGAGACAAAGGGTCAGTGACTGAGAGATTCCAAACAGAGTCAAGAGATTATCCTGGAGGTTATTCTTACGCATTATATAGACATCACCTTTTTGGTTAAAATGTAATGGAGAGGCTGGAGGGAAGTGCCTGAAAATGTAGAGCTGTGTTCCAGCAGCCATGTTTCTTTTTTCATCTTTAAATGAACTTTATTGAAGTATCATTTACATATCATACTGAAGGGCACCCATCATAAGTGTACAGTTCAGTGAGTTTTTGACAAGTATGTACAGCCACCCAACCACCACTATGATTAAGATAGAAATTTCCATTGCTCAAAAAAATTCTCTTCTGCCCATCTGCTTTTTGTTGCTAAAAGTTAGCTTTGTCTTCCTATTCACAGAATCACATGGTATGTATTTTTATGTGTGACTTTCTCAGCCCAGCATAATGTTTAAAAAAAATAAATTTTTATTGATAAATCTTAACTTACAAATATTCCATACATGATGTACAATTAATGGCTCACAAAACCATCACATAGTTGTGTATTCATCACCATTGTTACCGAACAAAGGCCATGGATTATTTTGCTTAATGTGCCCAATAACCCATTGGCGAGACACCAGGGTTTCTAAGAGAGAAAGAGTTTAATACTGTGCGTGTAGTAGGAGATTAGACAGTCTAATGGCCCAAAATCTGTCTCCCTGAACTGCAGTAATTTGGGTAGTTTTATTAGAGAAAAGGTGGACAGGGTTTAGGATAATGAGCACCATGCCCCCAGACGATGTAATTAGAGGTGTTCTGATTATTGGGCATGAGTAAATTGATTACATGCTTAGTCACAGAATGTATGAAAGAAAATGGTGGCCCACTTTGGTTAGATCCAGTCTTGGTCATCAAGATGATTTGGAATTCAGGGAGGGTTAGTTCAGGGCCAGCAGGCAGACCCAAGACCCTTCATTAACAAACATTAGGGGCTATCTTTAGTGATTACAAGACTCTAAAGTTGAAAAACTGGATAACTAGGTAAAGACGAAAGTTAGTCACAAGGTTTTTACAATCACAGGGGCAGAAGATAAGGGCTAGACAACCATTATCAGAGATCAAGGCAGTTGGATTACAATTCAGAGAGTTCAGGTATTTCCTTGTCTACTTTGATATGCCAGAAAGCAAAAAGGAATAATTATATGACAATTCAGTAATTAAAATCATCCCTTAAATCCTGATTTCTTGGTTGCATCATGATCATTTTATTAGAATATGTGCATCACTGCAGAAAAAGAAATAAAAAGAAAAAATTCATACATCCCATTCCCCTTACCCCTCTGTTTCATTGACCACTAGTATTTCCGTCTACCCACTTTATTTTAACCTTTGTCCCACTAATTATTTGTTTATTTTGTATCCATATTTTTTACTCATCTGTCCATACCCTACATTAAAGGAGCATCAGACACAAGGTTTTCACAATCACACAGTCACATTGTAAAAGCTGTATCATTATACAATCATCTTCAAGAATCAAGGCTACTGGAACACAACTCTGCAGTTTCAGGTACTTTCCCTCTAGCCACTCTCATACACCATAAACTAAAAAGGTGATGTCTATATAATGCATAAGAATAACCTCCAGGATAACCTCTCGACTCTGTTTGAAATCACTCAGCCACAGGCACTTTATTTTGTCTCATTTCTCTCTTCCCTCTTTTGGTCAAGAAGTCTTTCTCAATCCCTTGATGCTGAGTCCCAGCTCATCCTGAGATTTCTGTCCCACGTTACCAGGGAGATTTACATCCCATCCCTGGGAGTCATGTCCCATGCAGCAGGGAGTAAGCGTGTTTCTTGAAGATGATTGTATAATGACATTGCTTTTGCAATGTGACTGTGTGATTGTGAAAACCTTGTGTCTGATGCTCCTTTTATCTAGGGTATGAACAGATGAGTAAAACATATGGATTAAAAATAAATAAATAATAGGGGGAACAAATGCTAAAATTAAAAAAAAAAAGAATCAGACGTTTTGAATCCAGAATCCATGCCTCGCCCACCTCTGTGTACCCGCAGATGCCAGTAAGACAGACAGCTGTTTCAAACCATCCTTTAGATTCCAGATATAACTTTTAATCCAGGCCAGGGAGGATTTGATTTCTTTTGGCTAAAAGCCATAGTAAAAGTTGGAGTGATCATCCCAGTAAGCTAGTATTAGTTTCTAAGTATGAGGATACCACATTTCAAAGGTAATTTCGTAAAATAACCCCTGGAGCAGGTATCACCATGTCAGTTAACAGCAGTGTCTAAAGCAACTTTAGCTCTTTCTTTTCTTTCTTTCAAGAGTGTGTTTTAACTGCAATACTGTTTTTTATATATATTTTTTTTGCATGGGCAGGTATCAGGAATCGAACCCGGGTCCTCGGGCACAGCAGACAAGCGTTCTTACCTGCTGAGCCACCGTGGCCCACCCAATACTGTTTTTTTAAATAATAAACTTATTGAGATATAACTCAGATACCATAAAATTCATCATTTAGGGTGCACAATTAAGTGTTTTCAGTATATTCACAGTTGTACAACCATCACTACCATCAATTTTAGGACATACACATGAGAAGTCACCTCCATTTCACCCCAACCCTACGCAACCACAGTTTGCTTTCTGTCGCCATAGATTTGTCTATTCTGGCCATTAGATATAAACAACACTCATACAACTTGGCCTTATATGCCTGGTTTCTTTTACTTAGCATAATGTCTTGAGGTTCATCCACATTGTAGCATGTTTCAGAACTTCATTTCTTTTTATAGCTGAACAATGCATGTACAGATATATCATGTTTAATTTATCAACTTATCTACACATTGGGGTTGTTTCCATTTTGGACTGTTGTAAATAGTGTTGTTATGAATATTCATGCACTGTTTTTGTTTTTGTTTTTGTTTTTTTATGCATGGGCAGGCACCGGGAATCGAACCCGGGTCCTCAGGCATGGCAGGCAAGCATTCTGCTGAGCCACCATGGCCCACCCTGTTTTTTTTTTGTTGTTTTTTTTTTTGCATGGGCAGGCACCAGGAATCGAACCCAGGTTTCCAGCATGGCAGGCGAGAACTCTACCTACTGAGCCACCGTGGCCTGCCCTCGTGCACTGTTTTTGTGTAGACATAAGTTTCCATTTCTCCTGAGTATATACCTTGGAGTGGAATTGCTGGGTCATATGATAAACTCAGTTTGAGGAACTGCCAGACTGTTTGCTCAAAGGTTTGACTTAAGGGAAATTTTTACAGTATTTTGGATTTTGCCATCTGTTTTGTTTTCCTAGGATTATAATCTATGTCATAAATAACTTTGTCTACTTCTTTGCTTTGGAAGAGTTTTAAAGCAAGATTGATCAAGTGATCAGATTTTACATGATGAAATGGGCTCCTCCTGCTCTGTTGGCAATGGCTTTTGTTTGTCGCAGTACGCGTTCCAAGAGAATTTCATTTGAAGACATGTCTGGATATTTGAAGTTCCATCCCAAATCAATTGGCTGTTTGTAACCTGTTAAAATTTGCTGACTTGCTTTCTGAAAACCATTACTTTAGCTGATAAATTATTAATATTTATTGATTTCAGTCTGTATTGCTTGCTGATCCAGGACTGACACCTTTAAGGCCCAAATATGTAAGTAAAATAGGACAATATCATTTGCATCCAAGAATGTTTCGAGAGCCTCTTAAGAAAGGAAAACACTTTGGCCAAACAGCCCTCTGGGTGATGGTGTTAAAGGAAGACTTGACTAGAAGCGGTACCAAGAGGCAGGCAACAAAAGTCCACTCTATCAGAGAACCAAGGATCTAATTCAGCTGAGGGGAACATGGCCATTGTCTAGTTTAGCACTGGACAACCTGAAGACCAAAATCTAATTTCAGGGTGAATAATTAAAAAGCTGCTTCAGAGTTGCAGCTTCTCCAAAAAAGAAAAGATTCTATAAGTATTTTATTTTTCCTGAATTGGCCCTCATTTTTCAAAGTTGTTCACTATTACTTCTACTCAAAAAAATTTTTTTCATTTTATAAATATGAAAATTAAGGTATAGATAGGTAAAAGGCCCATCTAAGTCACATAACTAATCTGTCCCAGGTTTCCTGGTTCTCAGCAGAGAGTTTTCTCTCCTCTGTCAGTCTCCTGCATTTACACAGGCTGCTATGTCAACACACAGCTGCTGAGACAGAAGTAAAAGGCATATGTAAACGTGGTGCCAGCTTATTTGAACCAGATAAAACTGCAGCTAGCTGTAACTCCATTCTGAGGTGGCCTGCTCCCAATTATGTCATGTGTTGCTCTCCTTTGCTTTCATAAATCTCTCCAGGGCAGCACTGTAACTACAACAAGGAACAGCTTGTTGTTATCCTAGGTTTTCTTTCTTTCTTTTTTTTTTTTTAAGCACAAGACTAGTTTTCCAACCAGCAAAATTTCCACACTTTCTTCTGTGCCATTTTCTCACTTTCTTCTTTGCTCTTCTCATTCTGTAAGGTACCAATAGTGCCTTCAGATCAACTCAACTAGAATGTTTAAAGGATGGTAGGACCCCTCTCACCTCACTCCATCATAGAACCAGGTATCCCAGTCCTTTTTTATCTGCACTTCTTTCTCTCCAGAGGCAACAAGCGTGAAAATCTGACTCCTTCCCCTCCATTGTTAACTGGGGTTGGACTTCCTGATGGAGGCCTACCGACAGAAGTTCATCTTTTCCACTCCTTCTTTTGCTCTTATCTCCCCCCCTTCAAGCCCAGCCATTGCCAGCACTCCCATTGACCCCTACTTGATCCGCCCCACTCATGAACTCAAGTGAGCCTTTTGAAACTGTGATTTGGTTTCATTGATATGACGGCCCAAGTGGCATAAGTCAGTTTGCTTTACTTAGGTTATGTCTTTAGACTGCCAATGTCCTCCTTACTGGGCCATCTCCCCAACCCCCTCACCCCACCCCACCCCACAATGACTTTCATGAAAACACCATGGAAAACCCTGCACCACGGCCTCAAAGGAGCTCCTTTGCTTTGGGTTCCGTGGGTGAGGACCCTTACTCCTGACAGGTATCAGAGTCAATTCAAGAAAAAAAGCTGATTCAACAGCCCCAGTCTTTGGTCCGACTCTCCAGGCATCATCAGCAGGCTCCCTAGTTACAGTGGTGTGGAAATGTTATCTCCAGAACTATGCCCCTTCTCCTTTTCCACCGAGATTACTGTGCACAGCTACAAGATATGCTTCTAGAAAGTTCCAAATGGCAAGTGACCCCAAACATAATGACTCAGCCAAATTGGCAAATTAATTCTTTGAGTGGGAGAGTGGCTGAACTCAACTCAGTTTAAGAAAAATAAAAAACCTGGGGAGGTCTCCGCCCCTTTGGACTTTTTTACCTGAATGAGTTCATGATTTCCTCTTAGTCATAAGTTTTCTTTAGGGATATCTATAGCTACAATACTCAGTCCTCTGCTAATGAATAATCCTATCACTCTCTTTAGGGAGAGATTAATTAGGAGACATGAATTTAGGGAGGGGTAAGAAAGTGTTGGAGAAGAGCTTGGCATGGACTGGGAAAAGTCAGGAATGGAAATGAATTCTTCCTCAAGTTTTATTTTGGATTGGGCCCATGGGAAGATGCAGGCCGAGGGAATGAAGGTAGAATGCTTGATTCTCTTCGCAAGCGGAGGATAGTCTCATGCCCTTGCTCAAGTACCATTATTTCCACATAAAATATCCAATAAACCTGTGGTTCTCAATTTGGGAGAGACCCCCCCCCCCCAAGGCCTAGGTGACATTTGGCAATGGAAAACATTTTTGGTTTTGTCAAAGGGGACAGGGGGCAAGTTATGTTACTGGCATTAGTGGGTGAAGGCCAGGGATGCTGCTAAATGTCATCGAATGCACAGATCAGTCCCACCAACAAAGAATTTCTTGGCTCAAAATGTCACTAGCACTGGGAGGTGCGATGGTGGCTCAGTGGCAAAATTCTCGCCTGCCATGCCAGAGGCCTGGGTTCCATTCCTGATGCCTGCCCATGCGGAAAAAAAAAAAAATCACCAATGTTGAGTTTAAGGAACCCTATAATAAATCTATGAGGAGAGCCAATCACAGTTCACCTGAAATACTTTTCTGACAGACTGTTTTTCAAACTCAGCATCAGAACACTGCTTGTGTTTTCCAGGCAGCCCCTCTTCCAGTCTTTCCGAAGTGGGAGATTTATTGCTGTAAATTCTAAAATCTTTGCCTTCAGCCAGGTCTACTTGTTACAGCAGCCAAGTCATTGCATCTGAGTTCATATAAGTAAAACTGCTCTTGGCTCCAAACTTTGTGTAGAGTTTCTGAAGCTAATGTGTTATTAGGATTCCGCAGATGTGATTCTCATTAAATACAGGATAAAATGTGGAGGACTGAGTTTTAGCAGAAGAGTTCAAGCAAGAGGGAGGGGAGGGAGAGAGCTGGCAGAAAGCCACCTATTGTGAGAGTTTGGTGGACAAAATAGTCCCCCTCCAAACCCCTCAAAGGCTCAGGATGTTCCTAATATTGTTGTTAAATCACCAGGGAGAGGAATTAGTCAAGCAAAACACATTCTTAGATGAACAAAGAACATAGTTAAAACAGACTCTGCCTAACTCAGTGCCACTGAACTTGGATTG
The DNA here is from genome assembly GCA_004026745.1 of Myrmecophaga tridactyla. Classification (NCBI taxonomy): domain Eukaryota; kingdom Metazoa; phylum Chordata; class Mammalia; order Pilosa; family Myrmecophagidae; genus Myrmecophaga; species Myrmecophaga tridactyla. The sequence goes on from PVIY010034207.1 coordinate 16,553, forward strand.
GACTTCTTCAGGGAAGGTAGAAGAGACGAGATATTTCTCTGACATCTCATTGCTACAAAAAAAAAAAAAAAAAAGAATGTTCAAACTTCTGTTTTAGTTTCTGTTCATTGCCAATGAGAAAAAAAAACCCTAATCTGATAATCTCTTACTGTCCAAACTGATGTTGAGAAAGAAAAAAAATTCCAGGCCAAATACCCTTTGGAGAATGTTGTTTAGGTAGAATAGTTTATGTGTCCACTTGATGTGTACACTTGAAATAATAATAGTTTATTCCAGTGAACATATTTCCTTGCATTCTAGTTGTTAATTATTAACTCAAACCCAAAGGATGTTAAAAAAAAATACACTATCTACCTCCTAAACTTTACCACAAATATCTATCCATCCCCTTTCTGTCGTTTACAGTTTCTGATTTAATGTCTTCCTAATTTCCTGATCTGACTGTCAGGTTTCCTATCCTGAAACTTTTCTGTAACTCTTAGGGTCAAAGTTAAAAAAGAAAAGAAAAGAAAATGAAGCAGGAGTCTGTCGTAGGCCTGGTGCTGCCATAGTAATCAGAGTCAGGGTTAATTTTTTTGTAAATGTTTCTTTGGCATCTCTTATTAATTTTGACCTCTGAAATCTAATTTCCTTTCCTTTTAAAAAATAGGTCCAGTTGGTGAGCCCTGGGCAATGTCTGGGAATTGATCTGCCAAGGACAGTGGACAGATTCCAAACAGGTTTTAATACCAGCATGTTTTCTTCTGCAGCTTTCCAATCCTTCTTTGGCCTCTCTAAGATTCTAGTGTAAAGATTTCTGATGCTAGAGTTCAGCATCAGAACTTCTTGAGGCATAAGAAGTCTTTTTGCCCCACAGCAAAATGCATCGGTTGATAAATATTATGACAGTGGCCTAGTTTACGTGCTCAAATAGCTGTTTTAGGTTCAAATGGGCACACCTGTGTTCTATTGATTGTAATTCACAAGAAACTTTAAGAAAAAGTATTGAAAATGAACTCTCATTGACACTTTTCTGTCCTCAAAATTCATTCCCTATTTTTTTATGTCACATTTATACATTTTAAATAGGTGTAACCTTTCCATTCGGTTCCATTTGTCACTTAATTTAATCTACACGCTCCCAAGGGCTACGTTTTTTGGTCATTTTAAACAGTTTAATGGTGTTTCCCTATATCACAATACCATAATTTTCTGAGCTATTCCCTTATTTGGTATTTGGATGATTTCCAATTCTTCACTCTATAAAAAGCAGCACCATGGACATCTTTGCACAAATTACATTTTTTCCCTTTTGGGTTATATCCTTGGGGTATATTCCCGAAACTGGTATTACTGGGTCAAAGGTTTGAAAAGTTGCATAGCTCTCATTAGTCCACTGCCAGAATGTTCTCTAGGCAGACTGTGGCATAACTGAGCATTTTAAATGTTTAACCAGGTTTCCCACGATAGAAAATAACCTTCATCTTCTCTTATTTGTCCATAATCTTTAGTGGGGAAGGGAGTTATAAAATTTCAAAGCAAAAGAGAAAATAAAAGATGGAAAATTACTCTTTCTGCAGCCAGAGACAAGTTCTTTTAAACTAACTTGATAGAAGGTGACACCCCCACACACACACCCAGGGCTGGGATGAAATATCTGCATTCCAGGCAGAATAGAAAAAAGACACATAAGGTTCTGTGAAGTAAAGTCAAATGATGAGAACTGAGATTGAACTAGTTTTAAGGAGAATTTAAAGCCCAGAAATATCAAGTGATGGAGAAAGACTCCTTAGGGAGGCTGGGAAGGAAGGAAGAAAGTAAAAGGAAAAGATGTGCTCTCTGCATTACTGCCTTTGGGATGGTGTCACTCACAGAGAGAGAAATAAGCTGGCTCTGTGACCTTGAAATTCAGATTATCTGTCTTTGTAGGTCACTTCTAGGAATTGCGAATGCTTGCAAACCTTGGCCTCCTAGGTTGAAGAATAAGAAAGATCCACTGATTCTCCTTACCATCTGGTTCCACCTGAAGGAAATTAGGCATTGCGATAATATTAATAGTAGTAGTAGCAGTAGTATAATAATAACAATAATGATGACTATCAGCATGCATTAAGTCCTTACTATGTGCCTGATACTTTTCTAAGGCTCTCCACATATAATTCATCCAATCCCCCCAACAATCATCATTATCCCCACTTTACAGATGAGCAAACTAAGGATTAGAATGCTAAGTAATGGATAAACAAAATGTAGTATATCCATATAATTAAATATTATTCCACCATAAAAAGAGATGACATTCGGACACATATGATGACATGGATGAATCCTGAAAGCATCATACTGAGTGAAATAAGCCAGACACAAAAGGACAAATATTGTATGATCTCACTGATGTGAAATAATTAGAATAAGCAAACTCATAGGGTCAGAAAGTAGAATATAGGCTACCAGGTACCGGGGTGAGGGTAGGGAATGAGGAGTTGTGCCGGTTTGAAACTATTATGTACTCCCAGAAAAGCCATGTTTTAATTGTGATCCAGTCTTGTTGGGGCAGCCATTTCTTTTAATCTTGATTCAATATTATAGGGTGGAGATTTTGATTCGATTATCTCTGCAGAGATGTGGAATGCCCAATTGAGGGAGTGGCCCTTTGATTAGATGGAGATATGACTCCACCATTCAAGGTGGGTCTTGATTACTTTACTGGAGTCCTTTAAAGGAGAAACATTTTGAAGAAACTTCAGGTACAGACACTTGGAGAACAGTTGCTTCAGAGCTGACAAACACATGGATGTTTGGAGATGCTTGGAGTGCCAACAGAGAGAGAGCAGATGCCTAGACATGGGCAGAGGCCAGCAGACATTGCCATATGTCTTGGCAATGAGATGTAAAACAAGCTAGAACCGAGAATTGTGTCCCAAAGGAACTGAGTGAAGGCCCATAAATGCTTAGAGACTAAACCACTGGCGTCAGAAGCTGGAAACGGAATCAGGAACAAGGACCAGCAGATGCCAGCCATGTGTCTTCCCAGATGACAAAGGTATTCCATACAGTGTCAGCCTTTTTAAAAAAAATTTTTTAATTGTGAAATATAACATATATGCAAAAAAGTGATAAATTTCAAAGTACAGTTCCAAAGTGTAGTTTACCAAATAGTTATAGAGCAAACACCTGCCAAGGATACAACATTGCTGATAAACATCAGCCTTTCTTGAATGAAGGTAACCTTTTGTAGGTGCCTAAATCTGGACATTTTCATGGCCTTAAAGCAGTAAACTTGTAACTTATTAAATTCCCTTTTTAAAAGCTATTCTGTTCTGGTGTATTACATTCCAGCAGCACTGGCAAACTAATACAGATTTTGGAACCAGGAGTGGGGTGCTGTGGTTTGAAAATACGAAACATGTTGGAATGACTTTTTAAATGGATTAGGGGAAGATTCAGGAAGAGTTGTGAGGATTTTGATAGAGAGGGCCTGAATTGCTTTGAAGAGACTGTTGGTAGAAATGTGGACTCTAAAGATATTTCTGGGGCCATGGTGGCTCAGCAGGCAGGAGTGCTTGCCTGCGATGCCAGAGAACCCAGGTTCGTTTCCAGATGCCTGCCCATGTTAAGAAAAAAAAAAAAAGATATTTCTGATGAGGCTTTAAACAGAAATGAGGAATGTGTTATTGCAAACTGGAAGGAAGGCAACCTATGTTTTAAAGTGGACAGAATTTAGCCAAATTGTGTACTGCTGATGGATGGAAGTTAAAATTTAAAGATGACAATCCAGGATACTTAGCTAAGGAAATTTCCAAACTAAATGTGGAAATTGCAGCCTGATTGCTCCTTAAAGCTTATAACAAAATGAGAGAGGAAAGAGAGAAGTTGAGAACTGAACTCTTGTGTACAAAGAAAACAGAAATCGGTGGTCTGGAAAATTCTGGGCTTTTAGATAGTGAGGCTTCTGTGAATAGGGCCTCACATGAGGATTTAACCAAACAGGGAAGCAGCTAGCCATTACAAGATAAGCAAGAATTTGAAATGGAGTTATCCAGAAAGGATTTGTGGAAAGTCCCATTGTCCAATGGGTGTGATCTCTGTATACTCATAGAAAACAGATGAGAGTGTCGTAGGATCTGTATAAATGGAACCACTGCCAGTCTGTGCTAAAAAAGACAGAAAAGAGACAAATTGAAGGAAAAAATGACTTCACAGGCAGAACCTTGGATGCTAAGGTCTGGGGCCAAGAAACCTCGGGCCAGGAGAGGGGACCCACCCGTACACTTGGAGGGGGTGAATTTTCCTTAAAGGCAGAGGGTGAGTGTTCGACCTTAATGTTCAAGGAAGAGTTGTGCCACCCAAGGCCTTGGAGAGGGCTGTGCTGAGAAAAAGGTGGTATCCCCAGTGTTCCCCAACGTGGCATTTGAAGAGAATAGGGCTGCTGTGTAAGCCCTTGGAAAGAATGGGACTGCTGCTTTCTAAAGCCCTGAGGATAAATGACTCTCAGACTTTGAAATCCAATGTAGTTTGCCATTGCATCTGCATTTTCTGCAGGTTTTCAGAACTGTTTGGGTCTTGTGACCCCTGTTTACCTTTCAATTTCTCCCTATGGCAATGGAAACATGTATCCTATGACTGTCCCTCCTTTGTATATGGGCAGCAGATAATTTGTTCTGAGTTTCACACGTCAGGGCTAGAGGGGGAGTTTTGCTTTTTTTTTTTAATTTTTTTATTAAATTTTTAAATAAAACAAAAAACATGACAAGAAAGAAACAAACATTCTTAACATATGATCATTCCGTTCTACATATACAATCAGTAATTCACAATATCATCACATAGTTGCATATTCATCATCATGATCATTTCTTAGAACATTTGCATCAAGTCAGAAAAAGAAATAAAAAGACAACAGAAAAAGAAATAAAACGAAATCAGAAAAAAAAATTATACATACCATACCCCTTACCCCCCCTTCATTGATCACTAGCATTTCAAACTAAATTTATTTTAACATTTGTTCTCCCTATTATTTATTTTTATTCCATATGTTCTACTCGTCTGTTGACAAGATGGATAAAAGGAGCACCAGAGGGGGAGGTTTGCTTTAGAACAGACCATACCTATAGCTGATTTCGATGAGATTTTGTGCTGTTTTGGACTTCGTATTTATATTGTTACTGAAATGGTTTAAAGCTTTTGGGATATTGTGATGGAGCGTATGTATTTTGTATATAGAAAGAACATGTCACTTGTGGGGTCCAGAGGGTGGAATCTGTCAGTGTGAAACTATTGTGTACCCCACTTTTAATCTTGATCCAATCTTGTTGGGGCAGCTATTTCTTTTAATCTTGATTCAATATCGTAGGGCAGAAATTAATCCAGGACTTAATGCTTAAATTGTAAGGAGTTCAATTTGGCGTGGTGGAAAAGTTTTATCAGTGGATGGTGGTGATGGTGGCACAACACTGTGAAGCTAATTAACAGCACTGAGTTATTTATTTGAATGTGGTTAAAAGCGGAAATTTTACGTTGTATAATTGTTACTAGAATAAAAATTAAAAACCAAGCAAACAAACCAAAATAAATAAAACACAGATCCCTAACGTAAACACATGGACTATATAGCTAATAGTACAACTATATATTTTTTACAATTTATTTCATCAATTGTAAGAAATATATACCACCCTAATGAAAAATATTAATATTGGGGGTAATATGGGAACTCTGCATTTTCTGCGTGGTTTTTCTGTAAATCTACAACTTCTCTAATTAAAAAAAAAAAAGGAATGAAGTTCTGATACAATGTGGATAAATCTTAAAACCATTATGCTAAATGAAAGAAGCCAGACATGTAAGAACAAATATTTTATGATTCCCCTTGTACACAATATCTAGAATGAGCAAATTCACAGAGACAGAAAGTAGATTAGAGGTAACCAAAGGCTGGAGGAAAGGGAATGGAGGCTTACTGCTTAAGGGGCACAGAAAAAAAGTTTCTGTTTGGGGTGATGCAAGAGTTTTAGTACTGGGAGATGGTGATGGGAGCACAGCATTGTAAAAGCAATTAATGTCACTGAATCTCACGCCTAAATAATGGCTAAAATGGCAAATTTTATTTCATATATGTGTTACCACAATATAATTAGCTAATTTTTTAAAACGAAAGTTAAGTAACATACTCAAGGTCACAGAGCTTGTAAATGTCCGAGCCAGGTCCGAGCCCGCCCTCTGCCTGCGTGGCTGCACAGCTGCCTCGGGTGGCTGACATAGAAAGTTGGCTCACCACGGTTGGCTGCCGGATGCACGAGAATGTCCAACTTTAGTTTCTCCTTAAAAAAACAACTGAATGTTTTAAAGTATTCCAGCTTCCTCTCTACTAAAGTGAAATAATGTCTTATCTACACTTGTCTTATTTAAATTAAAACAATATAGGGTGCACGGGTGGTTCAGTGGTAGAATGCTCACCTTCCATGCAGGAGACCCTGGTTGGATTCCCGGACCATGCACCTAAAAACAAAACAAAACATAAAAACAACTATATGAACAATCTCAGAAACTATTTAAAAATGCATAAGGCAGAAAGGAAACATACCAAAATGTCAACATTGACTATATATGTGGTGGAATCATGGGTGATTTTTTTTTTTATTCTTTCCAAATTTCTATTCTTTCTCTGTTGTTTTACAATAAATGTTACCCCCTTTTTTTATCTCTTTGTTTTGAGAAAAAATAATTCAGATTTACAAAAAGTGTAATGAATTCCTGTATACCTTTCATCGAAATCACCAACTATTCACATTTTGTCACATTTGCTTTATCATCCTCTCTTAATATGCCTGTATTCTTATTGTTCCCATATTGTTATTTTTTTGACAGCTCATTACTGCATAACTTGCAAACATCATGACCCTTTATCTCCAAATTACTTCGCATATCTCCTAGGAACAGGATGTTTTCTTATATAACTACAGTAGCATGAGACCCTTTCATAATCAAAAAGAACCTTCAATTAAAAAAATAATAATAGTTTGAAACAAATGAAGTCAAAATAAATATCTTCTGTATCAATACCTCATATTCCATGTTCAATAACCTTTCTTTCCTCATGGAAGCTCCTGTCTGCCCTGCCTCACCTTGTCCACACCCCAGCTATGCCCTATTCTTGCAGGGGAACCACCTCTAAGACTCTCCACACAGCTGGGCCTCAGTTTCCCCTTAGTCGTTTGAGTGTCTTGGTACATCTCCATGTTCCTTTTCTTCTCTGAAAGCCAACACGTTTATTATTCAGATAACATAACACTTTGATGACTATTAGCTTAAAATTATTTTATCATCGTAACAGAAAATTTTTAAACCCTAAAAGCTTTTAAATTATTTGTTCATAAAATTTCCAAGAAATTGCCACTTGGGTAAGCAGAATCTATGTTTTCATTTAAGAACTTTTCAACTGGGAGAAAATCATTCATTTAACAAGTATTTATCAGACATCTACTATATCCCAGGCATTGTTGAAGTTAAAATATCTAGCATTTTTAGTGATTTTACTATGTTCCAGGGACTTTACATGATTTAACTAAGTCGATCCTCAGCACGATAACTATTCCCATGTCCCAGATGGGTAAACTGAGAAGCTGTTTTGCCCAGCAATCCAGAAATTCAGGCCCAGACAACCCGCCTCCAGAACCTATGCACACAGTCTCCAGGTAATACAGCTGAGGGTGCCTTACAAGGCTCATGGAGAGTGGGGGGGCGGTCTGCAGAGAACTAGCCCCCCTGAGATACCAGGATTCCTGCCTTTGATGGGGTTGGTTGTGGATAGGGAATCTCCATTTTTCTTGCTTCTGGCTTGTAGTAGATAAGACGAGGAAAGCAAGAAAATTATACCTCTTTGTGTGGGTAATTATTTCCATAAAAATGCATAATAGAGTAGGGGTTTTTACTTAACTTCCAGGATATTCTTAGTGTTTCTACTCCCTCAGGCCATTCCTTCTCTGACTTCTGTGCCAGCCTGTGCATTCACCTTCTTTCAGTGTCCCAGGGCTCCAGGGCCCTGTCGCAGGCTTCTCTTCTCTTGTCCTGTCCAAGGCTGACATTACTACCTCTGCTGGAGAACTTCTGTTTGTCCCTCCAGATGCTCTCTCCACCCTTCTGCTCTCCATTCTGGGGACAGGGAGACTGCTCTGTGCCACATATATCAACAGTCTCCCTTCCCTTCAGCTCCCATGTGGACCTTGCCAATGGGTGGCAGAAGCAAGAGGGAAAAAGGTGAGGCCAGGACAATCCCATGACAGCTTTGCTCACCATGGTACCTAATTCAGTGCAAGCCCGGGGCCCAGCACACAAGAAAGCCTTTAGAAATCTTTGTTGAATAATGAGTATACAACTGTTTGCCCACGACTAGGAAAACCAGCTCACAAATTATAAATTCAAGTGACTTAGAGTTTCACAAATGACTCAACGAAAAGAATTCTTAGGCACTTCCAACTCAAAATTAGAAAAAGGTTAAAAACAGGGCAGGGCAGGATTATATAGAAACATTGGCCTCTTGCCAGAGACTTCTTCTCCCCAGTAGCCAGGGAACAAACTCTCGAGTGACTGGTTACTAGGAATTCATGACAAAGCCTTGTTGCTGTTTTTCCCAGATAGGGATTGACTCCCAGAGGTTCTAGAATGCAACAAAGTGTGGACTGAAACTTTCTTCAACCCCATGTATTTTCAGCATAGGGTTTTTCTTAATGTGGGTGATCACAGACCCTATTAAAGGCTTAACCAGCAATTTCCACATTGCCAAAACCCCTGAGACACTCCAGTTGACTGTTCCTTTTACGATGCTTCACACATCATAAAAGTAGAGAAAACATACCCAATACACCACAGAGCGCATTATACAGATATACTTAACTGGGCACAGAAGTATTAATGCAACAGGTGTCAATTTTTTGTTTTCATTATCTCTCTAATTATTCTTTTATTTTCCTGGGTTCCCCTCCTATGGATATTTGACAGTCTCCCAGATTTATGCAATTTCTATTCCTATATCTTCCTAAAGTGACAATAATCTTAAGAACCCAAAGAAAAAAGAATGTTATTTCTCACCAGCTAAGATTTGTTTTCTGCATTGTCAATCACTTGATTCTTTTTAAAATTCAGGTGAAGTTCACATAACCTAAAATTCACCATTTAATGTGTAAATTCGATGGCATTTGGTACATTCCACAATGTTATGCAAGCACCATTTCTATCGAGTTTCAAGACAGTTTTATAGGCCCCTAAAGAAAATCCCTGTCCTTTAATCGGTCCTCCCCATTCCCTCCTCTCACCAGTCCCTGGCAAACACCAATCTTCTCTCTGTCTTTATGAACAGATATTTCATATAAATGGAATCATACAATATGTAACATTCTGTGTCTGACTTCTTTCACTTAGCATAATGATTTTTAGGTTCATCCATATTGTAGCATATTTCAGTACTTCATTCCTTTTTATGGTTGAATAATATTCCATTACAAGTACATACCCCAATTTATTTATCCATTTATCCATTGATGACACATTTGGGTTCTTTCACCTTTTGATTATTGCAAATAATGCTGCTAGGAACTTTGGTGTACAAGTATATCTGTGAGTCACTGTTTTCAAAACATTTTGGGTATATACCCTGGGGTGAATTCTTGGGTCATATGTTAACTCTACATTTAATTTTTTCAGGACCCACCAAACAGTTTTCCATGGCAGTGACACCATTTTACATTCCCACCAACAACGCACTAGAATCCCAATTTCTCTACATCTTTGTCAACACTTGTTATTTTCTGTATTGTTTATTAGCTTAATAGGTGAAGTGGTATCTCATGTGATTTTGAGTCACCCTTCCCTAATGACTAATGGGGTTGAGCATCTCTTCATGTACTTAATGGCTATTTATATGTCTTGTTTTGAATGGCTATTCAAGTCCCTTGCCCACTTTTTGCTTTGAGTTGTATTACTGTTGAGTTAATCACCTGATTCTTGATCAGGACATGGACCTGGTTGCATTTTCCAACCTGTGCTCCCATTTTCTATTTAAACTTGACCAATGCATCAATAATATCATCATTCATGATATCCGTTCCCTTGTCACTAGGATATACAGATTGGGTCTGCTACAGTAATTGAAAATTTACATGAGGGCAAAATGGCAGATAAGGAAGTTTTACAAATTGCTCCCTCCACTAGACAAATGAAGGAGCTAGAAAAGAGACTAGAGTTAACTAAATGGTAACCCTGGAACCAGAATGGAAATTTAGAGCAATTAAAGGAGTGCAGAGGAAGAGAGAGGCTAGAGAGAGTTTAGCTTTTGCACACGAAGGCACGAACCAGTGACCAGCCCCCATTGCTCAGCCCCCATGGTGGCTGCGGAAATGCTGCATGCGTGGCGACACTGCCTGGATTCTCAAGGCGCTGGCTAGCACCAGGGCTGGCAGAGGAAACCCTCCTCTAAGAGTAGAGCTTGAGGTTCGAGGTTGGTCTGAGGGATCCGTGAGGGACCACTGTAGAAGCTGGCCTTAATTTCTGCTCTCTGGGCAGCAGAGCTTCCAGCCTCCCACCAGCATCCACCTGGCAGTAAAGAGCTAGTATTTATGTGTTTTTGTTTTGTTTTGCTTTGCTTTTTTGTGTGGGCATTTTCTGGCCTGGTAGATCCTGAGGACACAGTATAGACTCAGCTCTCCCTGAGCGGTGGCTTTTGGCCTCATACCAGTATCTACAGGGACATCAAGAGTCACTGATTAGTGCTTTCACATACAAAAGCTAGGTTCTCAATAGCCTCTTTCTTCCTCTGCACT
>PVIY010034208.1:0-27356 GCA_004026745.1 Myrmecophaga tridactyla
GGGTGCTGGTTAGACAGCTGGATTAGCAGACCTGTCTGTAGAACTCTAGAAGTTTGGTTACAGGGGCCTTCTTAGGATATAGAAACTGAGGCCAGAGTAACAATGGCTACAGGAGAACATAATCCCCTAAACGGAGGCTACGAGGCCCCTGGACAAAGGCCAAGACAGCAGAGGAGGAGAGATGGAGCATGTCCAGAGAGGGGTGGGCTGGCCTGCACAGGGCAGAGAGTGTGGGAACATGCAGGGTAGGGTGCCCGCTCTCAGCCTTGACCATGAAAATGCAGCTGGAAAAGGACCTTGACAGGAAGAGGGGGAGTCCTGTACTGACAGGACCTGCAAAAATGGGAGAGGTAGGGGCTCCTGGGAATGGTGAGCCTGTGGGAGAGGCATCAGGCAGTTCCTTGCTGGGCCCCCATGCCTCCCCCTGGCCTCAGGCACAGGCCTTCTGTGGGACTGGGCAGCCAGCATAGCTTCCACAGACCTGGGCAAACACAGGTGGGGATAGTGGGCCCAGAGCCAAGTGCCCAGTGGGTGCTTAATAAACACTGGGTAACTGAAGAGCTGAACAAATCTCTGGAAGGTTTTCCACCAGGGGGCTTTAGCATGACACCAAGGAACTGTCCAGAGCCTGGGTGCCTGGCCAGATTGGGGTGTGGGATGGGGTGGGGGTGTAGCAAGGAGAGGGTCTCACTGCCTGTCTCCTCCTGTGGGAACCACATTGGATGCTAATGAGGCTGTCCCCAAACATTCTGCCTTTGGCTCCGCCCCTGTGTCACCCCCGTCCCCCCCAGCTGGGACTCTGTGTTGATGCCCTGGGTCTGCTCTGCAGAGAGAAGGCCCCTAGCAGGTTGTGTTCTCCAGGTTCCCACCTCAGCCACTCCCTGCTAGTTTCAACTGATGAAGGCCACTGGTGGGAGATGGCAACGGGGGAGGGCAGAACCTCTGACAGTGACCACCTCCAGCTCCCACCAGAGAGGGCCGCTGGGGCTCCAGCTAGTGACCTCTGGCCCTAGGCTCTCGCTGCCCCTCCAGTCAAGGATTTGTGGAATCTTTCCAACTTGCTGATCTCCAGGTTACCCTATTGTCCCCAGCTCGGCTTCTCAGCCTCTTTTACGACAGCATCTGCCTTCAATTCCTTCTGCTTTCAATACTCAGAGGTGTTTGATCTTCCTGTGTGGAGACCCCAACTGACACAGTGCACCTGCTCAGGCCCAAGCCACAAAGCTCTGGTTGTTCACAGCACTGCAGGGTCCAACCCACCTCAAACTCCTGCCATGAGGGCTGGCACAAGACCAGGTTCCCTGCAGGATAGCCCAGACGCCACCAGGTGAGGGGTCATGAAGACTGAGTAGGAGTTTGCCAGAGAAGATGGGGGCGGGCATGCCAGGGAAGAGAATGTGCTGAGGCCCACTGGGGAAAGGGCCTGGGTGCTTTTGGTACTTTGAGGTCTTGGAGTGGGTAAGGCAGTATGTGTGCTGGAGGGGGTGAAGGGCAACAGGGAGGGAGAGGTACAACCTGGGCAGTGGGAGCTGAAGCTGAACACCAGCCTACACGTCTTACACATGCTAGGGTTGCTCCAAGAGTGGTCTCAGAAGTCTTCGCATTAGAATTTCCTGGGGAACCTTCAGATTCTCCAGGCCCTGGAATCTGCATTTCAGACAGAAGGCCTGTCTGCTCTCTGGAGTTTGCAGATTACTGCCCCATACTCTGGTTGGCCCAGACCTCTGCAGCAGGAGACCTGGGGAAGCTGGCACCATAATGCTGGTGGGTGATTAAGGGCAGGAGCTGGGGCAGGGGCTGCAGGGTGGAGAGTTGGATGCCCACCCCAGGAGGAAGGGGGCCTGCTGGGCCAGGAGGGGAGAGAGGAAAGAAGCCTGGGGCAACTGCTGGACTCTGGAGGTCACAGAAGCCTCCCTGCCCTCCCCCAGAACTAGGTTTCACTTCTCCCTGTGAGCCCCAGAGTCAGGCTGCCCTTTGCCACCATTCCCTCTTATCCCCAGCCCCATTCTTAAGTGTCTCTCAGAGGTATTCCCGGTTCCGGGTTCTATCCCTCTCTGACCCCAGGTCTGTGTCAGGGATGGGACTGGAACCCAGGAATCCAGGCCTCTGTCCCCTGTGCTTCCAGGGCTAAACAGCCCTCGGGGGAGGAAGCCGTGTCCCGGGGAGAAACGGGAAACACACTCGGCACCCGGGACTCCATTTTACTTGGAAAGGCTCCGGGGGCAGGAGGAAGGGGCTGCCAAGACAACGGAACGACGGCTGTACAGGGTTCCGAGTTCTGCGCCAAGTCCCTCTTCTTTCAGTAGCGCGAGGTGTCCCGATCAGAAGGGACCTCCCCAAACCTCACATCCCGCGGGGTAGGCCCCAGAGGGGTGCCGGCCAGGCGGAGGCGGGCGCTCAGGGCGCGGCCGGCGACTCCCCGGGGGCCGCGCTGGGCCGGGGGTGCCCGCCTCTCCGCCTCTTCCTCCTGGCCGGCCGGGGCGGAGCGGAGCGGTGGCGAAGGCATGGCGGGGCGGCGGGCCGGGGCCGGGGCGCTGCTGGCGCTGCTGGCTCTGCGGGCGCTCCGGGCCACCGCGCACCCGCAGTGCCTGGACTTCAGGCCCCCCTTCCGGCCGCCGCAACCGCTGCGCTTCTGCTCTCAGTACTCGGCCTTCGGCTGCTGCGCGCCCGAACAGGACGCGGCGCTGGCCCGCCGCTTCGGGGCCCTGGCGGCCCGCGTGGACGCCGCCCTGTGGGCCGAGTGCGCCGGCTACGCGCTCGACCTGCTGTGCCAGGTGAGCCGGAGGGCGGGGCGGGGCGGGGCGGCGGCGCCCGGGGCCTGGGGCGGCGTCGGGGCTTTGGAACTCGAGGCCCCTGTGGAGGGGGTCAGGTGGCCCCAGGCGGGGAGGGCGCGCAGCTGGGTCGCCTCTTGGCTTTGCCAGGCATTCGCTTTGTGACATGGGCCATCTCCGGGCCTCAGTTTCCCCTCTTGAACCAGAGGGACGGACAGATGATGCCGTCAATCCCTCAGGGTTTAGGGGATCCTCTGTCTTTGGGAAACCGTAGAGGCTTTTCCCTCAGTGCCCAGCCTGCGAGGATCCCCTCCTTGTCCGGGTGCCAGGAGGGAGGGAGGCATCTGTCCCTCTGCGCTGCCCCAGGGAAGGTGGGGAGCAGTGAGGCCCTGCAGAGGCCCCGATCAGCACATGGATAGAGACAGGGGATGAGGGACGTGGTAAACGATAAGGACCCCTATGTGCCCATAGGGAGCACTCTGGGAGCTCGGTCCTCCCCGCAGACCTTGTCTGGGTCCTCAAACCCCTGGTGAGCCAGTAGCCTGCGATGCCCCCCACCCCCATCCCTCATGCTTCCATCCTACTGCTGGGATTGCATCCCCACCCCCACCCCCACCCCCACCCCCTCGCAGAGGCTCTGGCCTCCTTCCAGGCCAGTTCCAGGGAACTCTCCCACCGTATTGCCCCTTGGGGGCACATTACGCCTATATGGATTGTGGGAACACCCGAGGGGGCTGATTTCCTAGTGCCTGGATAGAGCGCAGTGGGCTAATGCTGCCTGACTGCACCCAGAAGTGCGGGCCTCGGAGCCCGGGAGCAGGGAGGCTGCCCTAGCCCAGCATCTGAGCTTTGAGAGGCCTGGGGAGTGCAGTGCAGGGCCCCGCCTTCAGGCGCATGTGGAGGGAGCCGCAGAGGGTTAGGGCTCTGCACTTCCTGACTGCGTGGCCCAGGCCCATCCCTTAGCATCCCTGCACTTCAGTTCCTGGCGGGGTTGTCATGCAAATTTAGCAACACAGAGTGGGACCTCAGTTGAATTTCTCTGGTTCTTGCTTGGTCCCCACGCTCAGCCCTAGAGTGGGTCTGAGTGGGGCCCAGAGGCCAGTGCAGGAAAAGTGGAGTCACAGCACAGTGGTGGCTGAGGCAGGAACTTGGGGGCAACAACTTGCCTGTGGGGCAACTCGGTGGGAGGTGGGAAATGAGAGGGGCTGGGAGGGCGTGAGGAGAGTGGCCCTTGGGAGCTCTGGAATGCACTGGTGGGCCGGGGAAGCGGACAGCTGGCCTCTGGTGGAGCCCCCACACTGAGCATCTCAGGGGAGCAGGGATGGTCTGATCAAGCCACCAGCCTGGGGGTCTCTTTATCCTTTGGTCTCCCCCTACCCAGACACATAGGGTTCGTATCTCCCTTCCTCATCTGTTTATTGAGCACTTACAATGTGCCAGGCTCAGCAGGGAAAATAAGGTGGACAAGCCAGAGAAGGAAGAAGGGAAGGATGGGTCCTGATACCACCTATTGCAGGATACTCTTTCCTTCCTTGGGAAACTTCCCAGGACAGCTTGGCCTTGAGCAGCCACTAGCACCTCACCCCGGCATCCCAGGGAGTGACCTCATGTCTGGAGCAAATTGGAAAGGGCAGCAGAACCAGATCATGGTGTCCCTGCTGGGGCCTCGTGGGAGGTTGGGAGAGGGCTGCAGGAGGCCTCTGTCCTTGGCGTCTGAATTCAAGGCCTCCTGGTTTCCCCTGGGGGTGGGGGCGGCGGTGGCCAAGGTGCCTGTCAATGGTGGCATTCAGCCCTTGGGAGACAGACGCCAGGAGGGGACAGACCATAAAAGCAGGGGCCCACACCCACAGTACTCCCTCAGAGCCTGCCCTCCACGACACCCCCTGGTGCCCAGCCACTCCTCAGCCTGATGGCCATTGTCCCCCCGGCCCCTTCAGAGGCTTTCCTGGGGCTCTGCCCACTTCTATTGGATACCTTATCATCTAGAAGAGGAGACAGCTGTGACACCTGGCATGCTATGGGAGGGTAAGCCATTCCCCTTGATTAAACTTCCTGTGCCACTGAGGTTACCTCTCCAAGGACCTGAAGTTATAAAACATGGTAGATGGAAATCTCTGCAGAGAGTGCTTTGTGGATCCATATGGCAGACATTTCCCAGGAGCCTCTTAGCAGTTGGCCCTGGGCTGGGTGCTGGGCCCAGAGGCCATCGGCAAATTGCAGGCCCAACTCCAAAGTCCCATGGTGGAGTTTAGACAAATGTGCAAAAGATACCCCAAGGTAGATTGAAATATCACTTGTCAATGAGAAGGAGGGGTAAGGGATATGGGATGTCTGAGTTTTTTCGTTTTTCTTTTTATTTCTGTTTCTGGAGTGATGCAAATGTTCTAAAAATGATCCTGGTGATGAATACACAACTATGATGATATTGTGAGTCATTGATTGTACACCATGTATGGACTGTATGTGTGTGAATATTTGTCAATAAAAAGATTAAAATAAAAACGTAAAAGGGTGGAAGAGAGTTTTGGGGAATGAAGCAGGAAACTTTTCCTCTTAATACCATTCTGTAGCTTTTGAACTAAGTTCATGTATTACCTTCACAGTAGATATTCCTTATACAATTTTATCATTTTGGGTTTGTTTAATTTATGGGTTTAGAACCCATGAGGAAAATATAAGATGTCTATTTTTAGTTTTATGGTCTGAACATTTATGTTTTTCAAATAAAGCTAAGCCACATCACACACACACACACACACACACAGGGTTATGAACACCATGGAGGCACAGGGGCAGAGGTCAGATTTCTGGAAAATTCAGGGATGGCTCCTTGGAGAAAGGGGATATGGAGGTATGTCTTGGCGGCTCACACTGTCTGAGCACTTACTGAACAAACGTGTATCTTCTCCACTGATTCATCCCAATCACTCTGTGAGCCTGGAATTCCTTTCCCCTTTCACAGCTGAGGCACAGAGTGGTTAAGGAAGTTGCCCAATATCACAGGGGAATGGTAGACTCAGGCTCCAGTGAGATCTGACTCCAAAGCTCTTCTCTTAAGGGTTTTGTGCCAGATTGCCTCCCTTCTTGAAGCCCACAGTCTGGGGGTGGACAGACATGCACACAGATAATTAAGTCCTCGCCAAGCAGACCAGCTGGGCTGCCTCTGGGGACGGGTGAGTGACAGCACAAGTTGAGTGTTACAGTATTACATTGCCCTTTGGTGAACGTTCAGTGTGAGATTTGGGCAGAGGGCTGTGGGAGCACCTGCAAAGGCCAGAGGGCAGGAGTTAGGGCCCCAGGAGAATGGAGGCTGAGAGGTTTATGAGTTGGACCTTGAGCCACGGATAGGTGTTTGCCAGATGCAGAAGTGGGCAAGGAGGGATGTCCGAATGTACAACAACCCATTCTTTCTGAAGTATGGGTGCTGGGCGCCAGCCTGTGGTTCTGAGACTGCCAATGAGTCATGAGTGCCAATGACTACACAGTGACACCTGGGGCTTTTTGTAAGGTGGCAGGGCTTTTTGTCCCTCGATGGAATAGCCCAGCAGCTGAGCGGTGGGATGCTGTGTCCACTTGCCATGAGTTTTCTGTCATATCCCTGACTGACCACTGTGACTCCTCGTTGCCCCTCCCTGTTAGAAGCCTTGCTGGATCCCCTGATCATATCCTGCTTCTGGACTGCTCTAGCCCGGCACCAGGTTTGAAGTCCGTTGTAAGTGAAAGTACATAGGCTGCAGGGAAGGGTCTGACAGACCCCAAGTCTTGAGGCCTGGGTGCTGAGACTTCCAATCTTGCTGCCCGGCTCTCTCTCTCTGAGCTGGCTAGGATGAACTGAGGGCTCTGAGGTTGGCGTCCAGAAGTCTGTTCTGCTCCTCACTGCATTTAGAACTGAGGACAGGGCCTGGCACACAAGGCCCAGGAAACCCTTGTTCAATGAAATGTCGCTGAATCATCTGGAAAGAACACTGGCCCGCATGCCCTGAGGCCTGGGTTTTAGTGCTGGCTTGACCACTGCTTGGCCAGCTGCCTTCTTTAAGCCTTAGGCCCTCCTCTGTAAAATGGGAGAAGCAATGACGCTACCTCACAAAGATTAAATGAGCTCCCAAGGCTGCAGATGGCACCACACAGAGGCCCGAGGCCTGGCCACCTGGCCCTCCCATTGATCTAGTGGAGCATGTAAAACTTGGTACACCTGTATGGGTATGGTACAGTGACTAATCAGAGACCACCCGGCCCACGTGACCCAGTGGCCCTCGGCTGGTCAGATGAGACTCAGCCCCACCGTAGCAGCCAGGAGGACAGGCTGTGGTATGACCAGAAGCCACAGCTGCTTACTGGGAGCCCTGACCTGGAGCCTGAGGGCACAGACCAAGAGGGCTGCCGCCACCCGCTGCCCATAGAGGCCTCCTGTTGGAACTCGGCCTGGCCCTGCCTATGAGGGGTGGGAGTGTGCAGCTGTCAGCGCCTCCCCTGCTGCAGGAGGACCATCCCCTTGGACCTCCAAGGCCCCATGGCTGAGTCAGACCAGGCCTCACCCTGGGGAGCTCATGGTGATGATGCTGGGGGCCACAGATATAAATAATTAGAACACCTCAGGGAAGGGGCACTAGCCAAGGGAGCCTGGGGACTGAGGGAGCTGAGGCCTCTACTTGGGCTGGGGTGAGGTGCAGGGAAGGTGCCACGGAAAAGGGAGGGAGAGCTGAACTGGGCTCTGGGGCAGGACGTCAGGAGTCAGTCATTGGATGGGGTCGGTCGGAGGCAGCTCAAACCACAGGTCATCCCTCTGCAGCCGCAAGACCTTGTGGTAGGGCCTTCCTTCTCATACCCCCTGCTTTCCTCTCTGTACATGGGAACAGCGACTTATCTCCCTCCTGCGGCAGCTTGGAGGAGGGACTAGAGTTTCTGCCCCGAATCCCCAGGGTCATTATGTTATTATGTTATTATCTATTCTACTATTTCTACAATAGCCATCATCATCATCATCATCATTTTAAAATAATTTATTGTTTTTTAATTGCAACAAAATATACATAGCGTAAAAAATCATTTTAGCCATTTTAGGTGGACAATTCTTTGGCAGTAAGTGCATTGACAATACTGGCTAACTTTCACCGCTGTGTATTCCTGGACTATTTTCATCATCCCAAACCCAAACTCCTACTCATTTAGCAATGACTCCCCATTGCCCCCTCTCTCCACCCCTGGTAACCATTATTCTGATTTCTGTCTCAACGAATGTGCTTATTCTAAGCATTTCACATAAGAGAAATCGTATATGTGTCCTTTTATGTCTGGGCTATTTACTAAGCAGGATGTCTCCAGGGCTCACGGATGTGCAGCTTGTGCCAGCACTTCCCTCCTGTTTATGGCTGAGTAACAGTCCACTGTATGGACAGATCACGTTTTGTATCCACTCATCTGATGGTGGACACTTGGGTGTCTCCACCTTTTGGCTACTGTAAATAATGCTGTGATGAACATTAGTGTGCAAATATCTCTCCACGTCCCTGCTTTCAGTTATTTGGGGTATACACCTAGGAGTGGAGTTGCTGGGTCAAGTGATAATTCTATGTTTACTTTTCTGAGGAAACACCAACTGTTTTCTACAGTGGCTGCACCATTTTATGTTCCCACCAGCAATGTATGAGGGTGCCTGTTTCTCTGCATTGTCACCAACACTTCCTATTTTGAGGTTTTTAATAATAGCCATCCTGGTGGGTGTGAATTGCTTTCTCATCGTTTCTCTAAGAGCTCCTGATATTGAGCATGTTTTCATATACTTATGGGGCATTTGGGTATCTTCTTTGGAAAAATGTCTATCGAATTCCTTGGCCCATTTTAAAATTGAATTGTCTTTTTGTTATTCAGTTGTAGGAGTTCTTTATACATTCTGGATATTATGCTCTTATCAGATGTGTAGTTTGAAGCTACTTCCTCCCCTTCTGTAGGTTGTCTTTTCACTCTAGAAGGAAGTATTTCCTTCTGCCATTTAGCTGTTTGTTTTCTGTGTGTCTTGTATGGTTTTTGTTCCTCAATTACACCATTACTGCCTCTTTTTTTGTATTTTGTTGCTTTTTTGTAGTGTCATTTTGGTTCCCTTCTTTCTTTATTTGCTATGGGCCCTGGGGACACAGCAGAGAAGACAACAGGCAGAAATTCCTGCCCACACAGAATTGACATTCTGAAGACCAAAAGATAATAAATAAGCAGACAAATTAATTTTTTTCTATAATGTTAGGTAGTATGAAGTGTTTTGGTTTATTTTTTTTTAAGCAGAGTCAAAGACCAGAAAGATGCAAGGGATGGGGATTAGGGTGGTCAGGGAAAGCCCCCGAGGACATGACCCTTGAGCAGGGACCTGAATGAAGTGATAAAGGAAATCCTGCGGGTATGGGGGCGGGGGGTGGACACTAAAGGAGAAAACGTAGATAAAAATGCCCCACGTCCTTCCTGGCATACAGCAGGTGCTCCAGAGCAGCTTTTGT
The DNA here is from genome assembly GCA_004026745.1 of Myrmecophaga tridactyla. Classification (NCBI taxonomy): domain Eukaryota; kingdom Metazoa; phylum Chordata; class Mammalia; order Pilosa; family Myrmecophagidae; genus Myrmecophaga; species Myrmecophaga tridactyla. Next base: position 9,257 of record PVIY010034208.1, read on the forward strand.
CGCTGTTGTATGGGCGGTGGGGTAGTCCACTGGTGGTCTCTCTGTCCTAACAGAAGCATAAAAGCAAAGGAAAAAGAAGGGAGGGCCCGGACAGGCTCGGGCCAGAAGCCCAGCCTAAGGGGGCTGTGCAGTTGGACGGAGGGTGACCTGCCCAAGGCCACCCCGCGGGTCAGTGCCCTCGGCCAAGCCCCTCGGTGCCGCCCTGTCTCCGCAGGAGTGCTCGCCCTACGCGGCCCACCTTTATGACGCCGAGGACCCGGCCACGCCGCTGCGGACGGTGCCCGGGCTCTGCGAGGACTACTGCCTGGCCATGTGGCAGCAGTGCCGCGCCCTGTTCCGCCACCTCTCGCCCGACCGCGAGCTCTGGGCGCTGGAGGACAACCGCGCCAAGTTCTGCCACTACCTGTCCCTGGACGACGCGGACTACTGCTTCCCGCGCCTGCTGGTCAACGAGCGCCTCACCTCGACCCTGGGCCGCGTGGTGGCCGACGCCGAGGGCTGCCTGCAGCTGTGCCTGGAGGAGGTGGCCAACGGGCTGCGCAACCCCGTGGCCATGGCCCACGCCCGCGACGGCACCCACCGCTTCTTCGTGGCCGAGCAGGTGGGCCTGGTGTGGGCCTACCTGCCCGACCGCTCGCGGCTCCAGAAGCCCTTCCTGAACGTCAGCCGGGCCGTGCTGACCTCGCCCTGGGAGGGCGACGAGCGGGGCTTCCTGGGCCTCGCCTTCCACCCCGGCTTCCGGCACAACGGCAAGCTCTACGTCTACTACTCGGTGGGGGGCGACTTCGAGGAGCGGATCCGCGTCAGCGAGTTCCGGGTCTCGGAGGACGACGCGAACACCGTGGACCACGGCTCCGAGAGGTGGCGTCCCCGGGGGGCCCCCGGCCGGGGGGTGGGGCTGAAGGAGGGGTGCGGGCCGAAGCCCGGCCTGCCTGCCCGGTGGGGCGCATGCCGATTCCTGGTCTGGGGCCTGCACAGGTGGGCACCTGTTTTGAATATCGTCCCTGGTGGGGAGAATGAACCCTGTGTTGGCAAATTACATCCCTCCACGGATCACCGTCAACCCCCTGGATCTGGCCTTCAAGGCCGGACGCTTCTCAACTGACGACTTTGTTCCAGGCCCTGGACGCGGCTTGCTTGATTCTCGTCAACCCCCATGGGGCTAGTGTTCTGTCCCCGGTTTACAGCGGAGGGGGCGGCTGCTTAGAGGAGCGGAGGGCACGCAGCTGGGAAGAGCCAGAGCCTGTCTCTAGAGCCGTCCCGCTCTGTGCTCAGCTGCCGCTCCCCCCCACCTGAATCCTCTGCCCTGCCGGGGGCATCTGTCCCTGCCGCCAAGCCTCTGCCCCCCTCACAGCCCCACAGTCTGCCCTCTGCTATGCTTTATGCCCCGACTGTTTGCAAGAAGGGTTTCACCTGGCCTGCCGTGAAGGGCTCACGTATCAGTCTGGGTCCGAGAAGAAAACACACCCTGTACTCAGTGATTCAATCGGTGGCATTGACTACTGGGCAGGACTTATGCGTATGTTAGAAATGAGGAACGAGCCACTGGGGAAGTGAGGTGATGCCGGAAGGAGCTGTTTCTGCCCCTAGGCCAGGAAGGACAGAGTTAGAAGTTGGGTTACTGGAGCTCCGAAGCTGGGGCCACGGCAGGACTGGGTAGGGGCTGCCTGAAGCAGAGAAAGACGGGAGAGAATGCCCCGACTTCTCCTTTCCTCCCACCCTCCATGGCCGAAGGTTCATGGGCTGAACCTTGATGGAGGTTGGCTAGCAAAGGAACACAAGGAATGCAGTTTGCAGGGGTGGCCACCTGAAACAGAGCAGGCAGGGAGTGGGCCAGGGCTGGATCTGAGGGAAAATAGGCAACTAACAGAACATCGTGTATTTGATAAAATTCTAAAATCTTAGCCTTGCAAGCACAAAAAGGAATCAAATATCCTGGCCGTGAGGGCTAGTATGGATCTTGTCATGCTGTGTTCATTTTGGCTATGAGCTTCCTGGCAGCCAAAACAAAAAGAGAAAACATCATTCTCATGATCTATAAGAGGCTGCACAACCAATTCTACAAGAAAGATGAAGCTTATCACATGGACCTTGCAGAGCAGAGATGGAGGGACAGAATGAATATGGCTTCATTGCTGACTTTTAAAAATCGATTCCTGATAGGGGCTGAAGGCAGAAAACAAAGCATACAAACTTAGCATATTTCGGAGTGGGGTTCAGCTAGGGTCAAGCCTAAAAGTTGGCTTGGGCAGGGAGAGAGGTAGCATGGCCAGGAGAAGGGGTCCTCCGTGCCTGAATCACTGTCATTCTTTCTTCCCAGGGCTGGGGTCTCATGGGGGATGGACAGATGGCAGTTTGAGGAACGGGGGTTTGGGGCTCTGTTTTTAACCAACTCAAGTGCATGGATTGGCCTCACAATAGGAAGACTTCCGGTCTCAGCTCTGAAGGCCCAAAGTCCTAGGTTCACATTACTTACTCTTTCTGTATCTTGGTTTTTCTTATCTGTATTTATGAAGAATTATGTCAGTGTGACCAACCCAGGAAAACATAAACTACCCTAAGCATTTCAGTTGGTGAGAATTTAATGCAGAGAATTGGTTACAAGGTATTGGGACATCTGGAGAAGGAGAAAGGAAGATTAATTTCCCTGAAGATTAGTAACTGCAAGAAGCTTGGGCTAGCGGAACAGTCTGGGGTGGGGGGCATCTCTGTGCTGCTGAGTTTGCTGCTCCCAGCACCAGGGCGTCTGAGTAGCAGCCCAGGGTCCATGCTCACGGGCCACCGTTGCCATCCCTGCAGCAGCCACAACTCTGCTCTGGCTCTCGCTGCCACTTCTGGAAGCAGCCCCAGAAGCCAGAGAAACGTGGCTTCTCCCTCCCTCTCACCTGCCACACTCCATTGGCAAAATCTAACAGGAAGCCAGCCGGCTGGGAAGTATAGTTGAAGGTTTCCCACCGTGCGGAGGTTCCCAAGAGGTGAGTGTGGAGCTGAGCACAACCCACAGCATCCAACCCACCATCCTTAGGAATTACTGTAGCCAGCAGATGAGACCATGTATGGAAAATGCTCAGCACAAGGGCTGGCATGTGGGAAGTGATGATGAGGAGGAAATGAGCTGTGCCAGTGACAGGGTTGACAAGTTTATACCATCATTATAAGGAAGGTGCTAGCAGCAGGGAACAGTTGAAAAAGCACTAGACCAGAACTAGACAACTTGGGTTGACATTCCAGCTCTGCTGCCAATGTGCTGTGTGATCTTGGGCAAGTCACACAACCTCTCTGAACCTCCAGGTACTTTTTGACACAATGGAGTGAATTATCTCTATCCAGCCTAGGTACCAGATCCTAGTGAAAATCACCTGCTGTAAGGGATATGAAAAGTCTTATTGACTGTGAAATCTGGCATCTGGCTTAGTTTACCATGGCTGTTATAACACATACAACCAGATTGGATGGCTTAAAGCACAGGAATTTATTGCCTCACAGTTTTGAAGGCTAGAAATCCAAAATCAAGCAGTCAGCAGTATCTTGCTTTCTTTGAAGTCTGTAGTGTTCTGAGGGTGACTGGCTGGAAATCCATAATTCAATCTCTACATCTGTCTTGTGGCTTTCTGTCTGCTGTATCGTATTGCATCCAAACTTCCTCTGTTTCTAAGGCCCCCAATCATACTAGATTGAGGCCCACCCCGGTTCGGTTGGCCCCATCTTCACCATTAACACCTTCAAAGCCCCTCTTTACTGGGAATTAGGACTTGAGCACATCTTTGTGGGGGACGTCATTCGATCTGTAACAGCATCCAAGAGAGGAGATTTGATTACTTATGATCTTGTTCTGTGTTGGGGGTACTTAGCCTGGGAGGCTGAGTTTTGGGGGGCTTATCTTTCTTTAGGATAATCCTGGAGATTGAAGAGCCAGCTTCGAACCATAATGGGGGCCAGTTGCTCTTCGGGGACGATGGATACCTCTACATCTTTACTGGAGATGGTGGGATGGCTGGAGACCCTTTTGGAAAGTTTGGAAATGCCCAAAACAAGTATGTTCTGCTTTTTGTTGGTTGGTGGGTTAATATACCTTACTCTCTTCTTTTGGGGTTGGGTTGGGAGGAGAGTTACACTCTCCTACCCCCCCCAACACACACAGAAAAGCAGTGTAGGGCAGTAGAAAGAGTTATTGGTTTAGGTCCCAGCTCAGCCTGGGGCAACCTAAGGATCCCAGGGAAGTCGCTTCCTCCCATCAGGTAGAGGGAGTAAGAACAATCTCTATGTGGAGACTTGCGACAAGGAGGGAAGGTGGTCGCATTTGTCAAGGGTGGACGCAGAGACCATGCATCCCAGTCTCTGAGAAGTGGCATCAGTGAGCCTCTGGGAAGATGGGGTTCTCTCCTGCTGGAGCTGAGGGGAAAGGGTCGGGGACTCCCCAGACCAAGTGGGGACTGTCAGCTGACTGTGGAAGGTCACATGGCACATGGGTTTCTGCCCCGAGCGTCGCCAGGGATGGCCCCAATATTGAAGAACAGTCTTGCTCTCTATGACCCACTTCCTAGCCTGAGCAGCTGGTCCGCCCTCATTCCACTCTTACACACACACACACACACACACACAGCCTGGTGAGTGCAGACAAAGACATCCGGGAGTCTCAAGGCAGCCGCCTCCATTCCTTTACCCAAAATGACAAGACCCTCCTTAGACCAGAAAGTAAAAATAGTGAGTATGATGTTGATTACAGTAATTAAAGTACTTAACATTTGTGACTTTTGCTTTCACATGTGACAGTGTAAGAATCACCCCAGCTTTCTTGTGTTTGGGATGTGTTTAAAGATGAAGTTGAGAAAATAGAAATTAAGGATTTGTAGATAATTGGACAGAACTTATAAACATTATTTTGCTGCTGTGAGTTTTTCCCACTTACATATTGAAACCTGGAGTTAGTAAGCAGGGCTCAATTGAGGAAACTGAGGCCTGAAGAGTTTCCACGGAGCACAGTGGTAAAGAGCGCAGGGCTCTGGGGCCAAACAGCCTCGATGTGAGACAACTGAGCATGTTATTTGACCTCTGAGTTCAGTTTCCCCGTCTGTAAAATGAGGATCCATTTTACCCAAGTACCTATAAGGATATGTATGTGCAACGCTGGGGACAGGCGGATAAAGGTTGAATGAATGAATGAGTGAGTGAGTGAGTGAGTGAGTGAGTGAGTGAGTGAAGATACCCCCCACCCAGACAAGGACTCGAACTGGGTCTCTAGCCGCACAGCCGAGGCTTGTCCTGCACCTGGGTTGGCGCCCCTGCGCCTCTGAGCTTGCCCCGCGGTGTCCGTGCCCCCTGGCCCCCGGCGACCCGGCCCCGGTGCCGTCCTCCCACCCCGCCCCGCAGGTCGACGCTGCTGGGCAAAGTGCTGCGCATCGACGTGGACCGCAACGAGCGCGGCCCGCTCTACCGCATCCCGCCCGACAACCCGTTCGTGGGCGACCCCGCCGCTCGGCCCGAGGTCTACGCCCTGGGCGTGCGCAACATGTGGCGCTGCTCCTTCGATCGCGGCGACCCGGCGTCGGGTGCGGGCCGCGGGCGCCTCTTCTGCGGCGACGTGGGCCAGAACAAGTTCGAGGAGGTGGACCTGGTGGAGCGCGGCCGCAACTACGGCTGGCGCGCGCGCGAGGGCTTCGAGTGCTACGACCGCAAGCTGTGCGCCAACGCCTCCCTCGGTGACCGCGCGGGACGCCCGCACCCCGGGGAGCCCCCAGCCCGATCCGTCCCCACGCCACGCGCTGTGTGCCTGCTTCGGCCCCCAACCCGCACCGATGTTCTTGGGCCCCTCCTCGCCCTGCGGCCCTCTCCCCTGTCCCGTGGCGACCCCCTCACTGGTCTGCGCCTTTGGGCTGTCAGCACCTGCCCCGCTGGGCGCCCTGGTCTCCTAGCGACCCGGGGACTCATGCCCTGCCAACCTCCCCGCATGCTGCAAGACTCAGGGCAGAGTTTCGGGGGCGGAGGGGGGGCAGGTGCTCATCGCTACAGGCTCACCCCAGCTTCTCTCCACCCTCTGCAGATGACGTGCTGCCGATTTTCGCCTACCCCCACAAGCTGGGCAAGTCGGTCACTGGGGGCTACGTGTACCGGGGATGCGAGTACCCCAACCTCAACGGCCTGTACATTTTCGGCGATTTCATGAGCGGGTTTGTGATACCACAGGCTCCTGTGCCAGACCCACTGCCGGGACAGTCCCTGGCTGCTGCCTCTGGCTGCCTGGGACTGTTGTAAAAAACTGGTGTATGCATGTGAAGAGGGGACGATGGCTGGGACCCCCAGGTGTGGGCCGAGCAGCTGGAGGGAGACCAGATGTCACATAATAGGAAGCACACCATTTCCCTAGTTTCCTCCCTTTGCCCCTTGTATCCTTCCTGAGCCACTGCGGCTGGCTGCCTAAAGTCCACCACGGGGAGCCATCCAGGATTTTAAAGACCAGACCCTTGTTTGAGTGCAGATCCCATGGGTTTCCCCAACTCCCTGAGAGTCATGGGTTTGGGACCTGCCCGGTGCTTCTGGTGGGGCCAGAGGGCAGAGGTAAAGGGTGGGGGGAAACACAACTGCACCCCTGGGGAAGTCAGCAGCTGTCACTGCACCTACCGACTGCTCGGGGGCCCAGAGCCCTGCCCACCCCCAGTCATCACAGCAGGGATGAGGGAACCATTGGTCCAAGGCCCCTGGCACAAGCTGGGCAACTGAGGCCAGAGGTCAGGGGCCGGCCAGAGGTCACCCTGCTGGGGAGGGGGACGCTGGGGTTCCGGCTGAATTCTGACCACTGGGGTCTGAGGCACGACCCTGCCTGTTTCCCACACTCTATGCCACCTCCACCCATGGAAACCTAGAGGGCTCAGAGAATGTGTGTATGTGGGGGTGGGGGAGGGGAGTCATATCCAAATGGATTGTGGAAGGGGAGGAAGAGAAGGTACCTCTGAAGCCTCCTGCAGGACTGGCTCTTTCTTCTGGGAGATCCTTGGAGCCTCAAAATCACCTCATTTTCCCACTGTACAGACAAGAGAACTGGGGTGCAGAGGGGTAGAGCCAGCTTGGCACCCAGGCATGACACACAGTGGTCACAATTCAGGTGGCCTGGGTCCAGATCCTGTGCACTTATTAGCTGGGTGACCTCACTTCCCTAGCTGCAAAATGGAGATGTTAATAGTGCTGCTTTGCAGGGGCCAGGGGAGGCTGAAGTCAGCAAATGTATATTTGCCATTTGGAATCTGGTGCACGTTCCATATACGAAGGTTCTCAATTCCTCTCATCCTAGCCTCTCCATGTAGGGGCAGCTGAAAGGGTTCCCCACTAGAGGCCATGAGGAAGCCTGATGCCCGTGGGAGGGGTCTTACTTCCCACAAGCACAGACCCAAGGTCCCTTTGCAAGTGGTACTGAGAGAGAGCCCTGAGCTGGACCTCTGTATGCTGGATTCTTCTCTCAGCTCTGCCCCTTCCTTGCTGTCATCTATGGGGCTCAGCTTTCCCAACTGTAAAATGGGTCTAGATGAAGCTTCTATTTTCACCCCCATATTAGTCTCCTAGGGCTGCTATAACAAACAACCACAAATTGGAGTGGGGGTGGGTGGTGGCTTAAACAACAAATTTATTCTGTCACAATTCAGGAGGCCAGAAGTCTAAAATAAAGGTGTCAGCAGGGCCACACTCCATCCAAAGCACCAGGGAGAACCCTCCCTTAGTCTTTTCCAGTCTCATCTGCATGTGACCTTCTGTCTTCTCCATGTGTCTTTTCTGGTCATTTCTTACAAAGACACTTGGTGGGGTATAGAGCCCACCTGGATAATTCAGGATGCTCTAACCTAAAATCCTTAACTCAATTATATCTGCAAACACCCTTTTGCCAAATAAAGTCACCATCACAGGTTTCTGGTATTAGGAAATGGCTGCGTCTTTTGGGCCACTTCAATCCACTGCAATCCCCGTTCTCCCCCCCCCCCCACCCCACCCCCACCACCTCCCATCTTCTCCCAAGACTGTCCAGAAATTCAGTTTTGCCACCATTTCCCAAGTTCCTCCTCAGGGTCAGGCTTTTTGCTAGGGCTCATGGTCAAGGAGATGTCCCCATGCTCAGATCTCTGTAGTCTGGCCTCAAAGTGGTCCATGTGCAGTGCCAGGAGGATCCAGGGAGGAACGTCCAAGCATGACCTTGCAGAATCAGGAGGTGACTGACAGGCAGAAAAGGGAATTAGGTACAATATTAGCATATTCCAAAGATATCCAAGCTCCAGCTCCTGCTGCAAAGTGGAGACAGCTCCAAAGAATGTGCAACCTCCTGGCCCTGCCCTGGGGAGTTGGGAACTGAAGTCAGCTCCTGAAAATTCTCTGATTCTTGCTGGTTGACTGGGGATGGGGTGAGGCACTGAGCGGAGGGGCAAGAACCAAGCTGATTGGATCATTCAGGTATCTCTCTGGTACATAGTAGGTGCTCACTAAAGACTGCGTGCAGGGCTTGCTTCCTGGGCACCCAACTACACAGAAATGCAAGGCCCTGTACTCATGCAAAAGGGCCCCATGTCTGGTTTAATGTTTTGCTGTCACCATCTTGAAATTGTTTATAATTTTTATTAGATAAATTGTAGGCTTACAGAAAAATCATAAAAAATTCTGCATAAAATACAGAGTTCCTATATACCACCCTATCGTTAACATCTTGCATCAGTGTGGTACTTTTGTTACAGTTAACAAAAAGGACATTTTTATAATTGTGCAGTATTATTAACTTTAGGCCATGGTTCACTTAGGGATTCACCGTTTGTGTTGTATGTTCAAAAATTTTTAACAGGGGGCTTATGTGTTCATTTTGCACCAGACCCTGAGAATTATATATGGTCCTGATTGCGTGGATAAGATGAAGGGATGGATGGATGGATGGATGGAGGGTGGGTGGATGGGTGGATGGATGGGTGGGTAGATGAGTGGATGGTTAGGTGGTTCGATGGGTGGTTGGATGGGTGGTGGATGGTAGACGGTTAGGTAGACAGATTGAGTGGGTGGGGTTCTCCTAGGAGCACCATACCAGGCATGACCCACAGCTCATTCTTCTTTGCAGGCGTCTGATGTCCCTCCAGGAGAACCCAAGGACAGGCCAATGGCAGTACAGTGAAATCTGCATGGGCCGGGGTCAGACCTGTGCATTCCCAGGCCTCATCAACAACTACTACCCATATATCATTTCCTTTGCAGAGGATGAGGCAGGTGAGTGCTCCTGGGACCTGGAAGAGGGATGTCCCTCTCCCTGCACTGGGCTGCCCTATGTCTGGGACTGGGCCCCCAACTCTGTGGGTCCTGAAACTACCTTCATTGCTGGGGAGTGAGGCAGTTAGTTGACTGAATCCTTGCTTGGCCACCTTTCTTGTTGTGTATCCTTGGGCAGTGAGCTGTGGGTCATGCCTGGCATGATGCCCAGGGAACCCCACTTCCTTTCTTCCTACCCACCTACTTATCCAGCCAGTCACCCACCCACCCATCCATCCATCTGTCCATCCATCCTCTCTGGGCTCCCATTTTCAAGTCTGGAAAATAGGAGTAGCGGTCCCCCTTATCCCCTACCCGCCCCCCCAATCCCCTCACCCTGGGCAGGGAGGTTGTGGGATTAGAAAGATAACATAGCCAAATTAACCAGGATCCGGAAAAAGCTGTAATGATGGAAATGCAGGCAGGTGGGGTAAGAGAGCCTCCCTGGAAACCTCCACCCGCCTTTGCTTCTGGATGGCAAATAAACTTGGGCCCATAAAACCATACCACATTGTCATTTAAAAGCGGGCCAACCCAGCCTTCTTGCCTGTGAGTGGGTCCCCCATTCAGGCTACTTGTGTTTTCAATGCAAGGAACAGAGGAGGAGGGGAGAGGAAGAGGGGCCTGGAGGCTGGATCCCCTCCAGCCTCCTGCCTTTGTTCTTGGCCCAGGGATTGTCCCTGGACAAAAGCCAAGGGGCCCCCAGTGGGCCCTGGGGGATGCTTGGCAGGGTTGCTAGGGAACGCCCACCCGGGGGGCCTTTCGAGGGATGTCCCCTGCAGGGCTCAATGCCCAGAGCCCCTAGGCCCTTGTCTGGGAAACCTTTGTTGAACCGACACCCATCAGAATCTGAATTTCCAAAAGGGCAGCCCCAGCCCCGCCACTGCCATCCCCCAAGCCCTCTGGGCCCTTGAAAGCCCTTTCTTTTGGCCAGAAGGGGGTTAATGTGTTCTGGAAGGGAGGCTGAGCCCTCCACCTCCCACCCCACCCCTACCCCCACCCCCACACAGAGGCAGGGCCTGGAAGGGGCATTCCTGAGAGGGGCCCTTCCCCAGCCCTCCCAGGGTCACCCAAGTGGCAGCCGGGAGGAGACCCTGGTAAGACAGACAGCCTGATGCATGGTTAGTGTTTCATGGGTGCAGAGTTTCTGTTTGGGGTGCTGGAGAAATTCTGGTAACGGATGGCCGCGATAATGACCTAACGCTGTGAATGTGATTAGCACCACTGAAATGTATATTTGAAAGTGGTTAAAATGGGAAATGCTATGTTATACATATGTTATCACAATTAAAAAAAAAAAAAAAAAAAAGACCGAGAGCCCCAGGCCAGCATGCTGGCAAGCTCAGGCAGCCTCTGAGAGGCACAGAACTCCAGAGTCCAACACAAACAAACCACTCCCAGCTCCAACTCCAGCTCCCGCCTCAGGAGTTGTTCTTCTCATACTTGCAAATTGCAAAACAAGGACCTCTGCTGGCCCAGTGCCCTCCAGGGACAGGCTGCACCGCAGAGACCAGAAGGGGTGTGACATGGACTCCCTGCCCAGGCACGGGGTTGCGGCAGCAGATCGGGCTGAAAGGGCCTTGGTGTCTGCCAGGTTGCTTTACAGATGGGGAAACTGAGTTTCACTGCTCACTCCCAGGTATGGGGGGAGAAAAGCACCCTACCCCACCTGCCTCAGAGGCCTCCCAGTGCCGGGCCTTACGAATGAGCTTGGGCCAGCCTGCTGAGGTGATGGGTGGCACTCTAGGGAGCAGAGCAGCATGTGTGGGGAATCCTGAGTGCCCCAAGGGGCTGGAGGGTAGGTGTGAGGGTTGCACAGTCAGAGAGGGGACAGGGGCTGCTCCCCAAAGCCTTGCTCCAGAAAGAAGCCCAGAGAGGGATGAAGATGGTCCAAGGCCACACTGCAAATTCATGGCTGGGTCTTTGGGTTCTCCACCAGGGACTGTCTTGCCATAATCACTTGCCCCCTGCATCGTCCCCAGGTGGGTCCGTACCTCCCCAGCTTCAGCTGGGCTGGTGCCCCTGGAGGGGTTTCAGGGACCATTGACCTCTCAGCCCCTAGCTATCCACTGTGGCTGGAGCTACTCCAGTTACATAGGATCACCCCTCAAGGTTGGAATTCCCTGGGTTTCTTGGGCTTTGCTTCTCAGACCCCACTCCCATGCAGTCCTCCCTGACTGCACCTGTCCCCAGGGACATGCTTTCCTCTAAGTCACTATCTCACTTCTCTCTTGGCCTCTCCTTGGGGGAACCGCCCCCTGCCCACAGCCTGGGGAATGCTTTCTGGTGTCCTCTTTCAAGGACAGAAGGTTTTAGCATGGCTGAGCCACTACATTGAATCCTACATGTCTCGTGTCCAGGCCTCCTCGCTACCATGCATCCTGCATCCTGCATCCCGTAGGGCTGGGGCAGCGGACTATCCTAGTTTCCAAATCTGATATAACCACTGGACCTCTCTCAGCCTCTGTTTCCTTATCTTGTAAGATGGCAGCAATGAAGCCTTTTTCCCTGGCATAAACCTTTGGCAGCAGGGGCCAGGGGATAGGGCACAGATGAAGAGAGCAGGGAGTCAGCAGTCCCAGAATGCTCTCTGGAGCTAGATAGTTCATTGCAGTTTCACCACAGCCCTGAGAAGCAGAGGAAACTGAAGCCCAGAGTACGGCCACTCCAGAGGTGCTGGAGTAGTGGGGCTGGGATTCCCCCAGAGACTCTTGAACACATGCCTTTCCTCCCTCTGCTGCCTGCCTGGCAGGTACCTGCCAAGATCAGTGGAAAGAGTCCCTGGCCTCAAGGACTTGGCAGGGCCCAGATCTTGGATGATGTCAACAACAATAATGAGAATATGTTGAGCTGATTGAATACTGACTATGCATCCTTTTAACCCTGTAACAGCCTTTTGAGGCATCCCCATTTTAAAGGCAACTCAGCTGAGGCTCAGAGGCCCACATGTACCTACGGTGGCTCAGTAAGCAGCTGGTGGTGAAGCTGGGCTGCAGGTCCTCATTTGGACCCAGAGGGGCATGGCGCCAGGTGTGAAACTGAGGCAGGGACCAGGGGTGGGCTGGGACAAGAAGGAAGCAAGGTCAGAGCCTGGGTAGGGCCAGGCAGAGTGGCCAGCAGCCCTGGAAGCTGTGCTGGCCAACCCCTTGTGCGTGTGGAGTGGCTTCTCAACTTCGGTTTCCAGCTCTGAGGACTGGACAACTTCACAGATGCAGGATGCCTCATCCATGGCTCTCTGAGGTTGGGGTTGGTCACAGAGCTTGAGGGGGGACTGGGGGCAGTATTCCAGGCAGTGCCCTCACTTGCTGTCTTGTTTATCGTCCAAAGGAGAGCTGTACTTCATGTCAACAGGTGTGCCCAGTGCTGCAGCTGCCCGTGGGGTTGTCTACAAGGTGATCGACCCTTCCAGGTGAGTCCCTGCCCATGGCATTGCCTGCAATGCGCTGTCTGCCAGTGCACTTCCCTCCGTGACCTCATTTGCCTCTCTACTGTCCCCTGGCATAGGTGTAATTAATATCACAACTTTCCAATATGAGAACTGAGGCCCAGAGAGGGAAGTGAACTAGCCCAGCTCATACCACTAGTGAGGGGCAGGTTTAGCATTCAAAACCAGGTCTACCTGCCTTGAAGCTCAGCTCTATTCATGATGAGAGGGGGCAGAAGATACAAGTTGGGACCAGTAGAGAAGCTGGCCGGCCACTGTGTAGGACCCAGCCTCCTTGCCTGGCTTTTTCCTCTCTGCCTGACCCTCATTCATTTCCTGGGCTCCCCATTCGCAGTATTTCCCCTTAGCCACCAGTCTGCCTCCTTGATGCCCCTTGGACACTCTGATATCTGCCCCTCCTCCTGTGGTCCTCCCCTCCCCTGGAGAGACTACCACAGGCTCCCCAGCTGGAATATGCTGGGTCTGGCTAACCACCCCCTTGAGCCTCCCCACTCCCACTTCCCTCTCCATCTGCTTCCAGTGCAAGGCATCTGATTTGGGGCCAGGCGTGTCCTCATTCTGTTCCTTTATAACTCACTGACTCTTTTCAGCCACCTGCTTTATAGGGGTGCAGATGAGTGTAAAGCCTGGCTCCAGAGCCCATACCCTGACTCCTCGGCCATATGCCACTACCCAGAGAGCTTCAGGCATTACCACCTCCAAGCAGCCTTCCCTAACCACCGGTCCCCTCTTCCCAGGCTGGGTGAGCACCCTCAGACCCCTATCCACACCACTTCCCAGCACTCATCCCACACCTCTGACCTACTCGACTGTCCCCCACCCAGTCTGGGAGTCACAAGGGCACGACTGTATCAGTTCTTCCCTGCCCAGTCAGCCCCAGCACCAGGCCTGGCATGGAGCGGGAACTCAGAAATGGTTGATAAATGAATGAATGGTCTTCTGTCCCCATTTTTCTTCAGCTCCCTTTCTGCCCTTAGAGTTTGGCTTCCAGCTGACTTCCCCACCAGTCTGTACCTCCCTTCAGCACCCAGGTGGGTTGCCTGATCTGAGCACAGCTGCTGCTAATCTCCTGCACAGATGCTGAGGTCGCACGAAAAGCATCTCTACATTTGAGAGAACCCTCAAAGGGGCGGTTAGCCCAAACATTGAAATACACTAGGTTTGAAAAAAATCCCAAAACACCCATCACACTTAAACACATTTTTTTTCCATTTAAGAATATTTTTAGATTTCCAGACTAGTTGCAAAGATAGTACACAATTTTCCCTGGTCCCCCTCCCAATTCCTCCTGTAATTAACTTCTTACTTTACCGTGATCCATTTTTCACAATTAATTATTTGGTACACTATTATTAATTAAGCTGCACATTTTTTTTAAAAGGATCTCACTAACTTCTCCCTAATTCCCTTCCATGATCCCATTAGGATCCCATGTTGCATTCAGTCATTTAGTCTGAGAAGACTTCTCAGACTTTCCCTGTTTATCACACTTTTTTAAAAGCACAAATATATTAATCGTCGACATGACTCTTTATCAAGAAAAACAGACGCTCTTCCTCCTTTCATCTCCCCATCATGTCCCCAAGGCCCCATCTGTCCTAATCTGTGGAACGCTGTAATTAGAGCACAGGCAGAATTTGCATTCTTTTTTGTTCACTTCTCCCTATTTTGTATAAATGTTTCCATGTTGCAACATCACCCTCAAAAGTATCAGTTTTTAATGACTGGGTAATTTTCTGCTGAGTCATTAAGACATAATTGGCTCAGCAGTGCCTTGGACATTTAGGTTATTTCCAGTTTTCCAAAAAAAAAAAATGCTTCTCTTAGGAAATATCACAGATATGGAGCTCCTTATTCATGCCAGACATGCCTCCGCAGGATTGTCTCTTTTAGTTTCCGCAACACTGTTTTAGTTTGTTAAAGCTGCTGGAATGCAATATACCAGAAATGGATCAGTTTTTTTTTGGGGGGGGGGGCAGGATCAGTTTTTATGAAGAAGGTTTATCAAGTTACAAGTTTACCATTCTAAGACCATAAAAATGTCCAAACTAAGACATCCAAATAAAGATACTTTGACTCTGAAGAAAGGCCAAATGGCATCTGGGATTTCTCTGTCAGCTGAGAAGGCACATGAGTGGCCTCTGAAGTCCTTGCTCCTGGTCTGTTGCTTTGTGCTTCTGATTCTAGCTGCTTCCTCTCCAAGCATCTGTGGACCCTCACTTAGCTTCTCTGGAGCAAAACTCTGGGTTCTGGCTTGCTGAGCGTCTCAGGGGAAGGCACATGGTGATGTCTGCTGGGCTCCTCTCCTGGCCTCTGGTTTCAAATGCTTCTCACAGATCCTTCTGGCGTATACCTCTGCATGTCCAAATGTCTGTCTGAGCTTTCTCCAGAAGGTTTCCTTCTTAAAGAACTCCAGTAAACTAAGCAAGAGCCACCTTAAATAGGCAGAGTCACACCTCCATCCAATCAGAAGGTCACACCCACAGCTGAGTGTGTCACAGCTCCTAGGAAACAGCCTAATCAAGAGGTCCCAAACTACAATATTGGATCAGAATTAAAAGAACATGGCTGCCCCCACGAAAATGGATTAGGATTAAAAGATGGGTTTTCTGGGTCACATAACAGTTTCAAACCAGTACAAACACCCTTTTCTTGTTGACTTCTTATTCTGGGGTGATAGAGGGAGCTCCAGTCTTCTGCTCAAGGACTTGTGGTTAGCGAGAGCTAAGCTGCTTCCCTGCCCTTGGTCTGTGACTGTCTGAGTTGGCCAGGCTGCTATGACAAATACTACCCTGTGGGATGGCTTAAACAGTAAGAATGTATCAGCTCACGGTTTTAGAGGCTAGAAATCTAAAAATCAAGATTTCGGCAAGGCTGTGCTTTGTCCTTGAAATCTGCAGTGATCAGGGCTGCCCACTATCCTTGGGGGGCCCTTGGCTTGCATCTCTGCCTCCTGTCACATGGTGATGTCTCTCCGTCCTGGGTCTGATCTTCTGGTTTCTGCTGACTTCTGGCTCCTCCCTCTAAGGCCTCCAGTCATACAGATTAGGGCCACCCAGACCCTGGGTGGCCACACCTGAGCAGAGTCTTGGAAGCTCGTGTTCACGAGTGAGGGCACCCCTTCACTGGTTACGCGTCTTCAGAGCATCAGACCCTCTGAAGACACATCACATGGGCTCACTCCTCCCAGGAACAGAGGGTTCAAATCAAGAACGTGTCCTTTTGTTGGGGTATGTGATGTAGTCTATCCCACTGACCCTTCTCATCGGTTTTCATTTTTCACCTTGGGAATAAATGTTTCTTTGTACTTAGAACATACTGCATCGAGGCACCACAGCAGAACACTTGGAGGATGAAGGAAATGAGGAGGGCTGGAGGGGGTCATCTGTGACCATGCACTTTGGGGTGCATCTCCTACCTGTTTGCATAAGAAGAACTTTTTACATAATTTCCCTAAGGAATGAAACCTGGGCTGGGTCAGTCTCAAGCCTGTGGCTATAATGTAGAGTTCAGAACAATCAGAAAATGGCTCCTTCACCAGCGTGTGTGTGTGTGTGTGTGTGAGTATGTGTGTGTGTGTGTTTCCTTTGCCTTTTCCCTCACCCATCTTGGCCTTTCCACCTCACACTCATGGAACCCTATGGAAGTCGTGGACCCATGTGGCTTAGTCCCAGAATATGTTCCCATTCAAAGAACCACAGTTCCCCAGCCAAAAACTAATTAAAATGGAATTCCTTTTGTTCCTTGTGCCCTTCAGAGATGTCAAAGGAGACTCAATTCATAGCCCCGGCAACCAACCCCTCTCACTCTTCTCTCCCAGCTTTCTCAAACCTCCACTCCAAGGCCCCCCAACCCCTCAGCTTTCTTCCCAGCCCCGAGGGCCTTCTCTCTCTCTCATTCTGTGGATTGACTTAACCTTTCTGGGGAGGAAACTCCCAGATTCCAGATCATAAGGAATCCAGGAGCCAGGGCCTAGGGAAGACCTTCCTCTGAGACCTGGGTTGGAGAAGGAATGGGAAATGGCTGCATTTACAGCTCAGGGGCTCTCTTTGAGGGTGGGGGTGGGGATGGCAGCAGAAAGACTGACATTTTCCCACTTGCCCAGAGCAGAGTACATCCTCTGAATTAAGAGAGGCACAGGGAAATGAGCCACTGGCTCTGGTGGTATTTGGGGCAGAGGCTGAGCAGGCTTGGCAGGGTGTCAGAGGAGATTCCTGGCTACTGGGGTTGGGAGCTTAGAGATCACAGGGCTGATGGGGTGGCTGATGGGGTGGCTGCAGGCCACAGCCACTCCTGTCACTCCTGTCCACACCTGCCACAGCCCAGACACATGTCCAGCCCTCCCCCCCCCCACCTTCTCCCCCCCCGGCCCTGCTGGGACTTATGGCCTCCTGTGTGTTGGCAGACGAGCACCCCCCGGCAAGTGTCAGACCCAGCCCACCCCGGTGAAGGTGAGGAGCCGCCTCATCCGCTTCATACCCAAAGAAAGTAAGTGCCTGCAGACCAGACCCTGAGGGCAGAGAAGCACCTGCACCCACCCAGTGCCCTCTGGCCTGACATCACCCCCACCCCCATGCCCAGCCCTTCCTCAGCCGCTGGCCAAGCACCGTGCCCAGCACACTTTAGGTTCTCAATGGGTCTTCCATGACAGACCACAGCTTCTTAACAACCCCCCGCCCCCGCCCGACTCCTGTGGTGTGTGCCAGGCCCAGCCTGTGGCAGGGGACCCCAACAGACCACAGGCTCAGATGGGGCACAGAAAGGGGGGACCCAGCAGGTGCCAGGCAAGGTAGGTTCAGAATTCGTGGGAAGGGCAGTTAAGAGCAGCAAGTAATTCAGCCATCCATTCATTTGTTTGTTCAGTCATTCATTCTTTCACCACATATGTATTTGCTGAAAACTGGGGGTACAATTCTAAGCAAAACAGGTATGTTTCCTGATTTCTCAGGCTATCATATCCAACCTACTGATATGAAAATGTCGGTAACTAGTTCAAAATTTTAAAAACTACTCTGCAGGACAAAGGAAATATTGCAGGGGGCCAAAGTGGGCCTGGTGAGATTGGGTGGGTAGGAGAGGCTGGGCTCCTGGGCAGTTGGGGGTGCCTGGCCCTGAGAGGAAGGTTGGGGGAAGAGATGAGCTCAGTGCTTCTGGAAGTTAATTTTGTCTGTAGCTGGTTTAGGGGCTTGGCGAGTTTTCCGTTCGCTCATTCGGCCATTTCTGGGACATTTGTCAGATGCCAGGGCTGCAGGGAGAAGTCAGGACAGGCCCTGTCGCGGTTGGACAGTTAAAGAAGTCATTTACTGTCCCAAGCCCCGTGACAGCAATGTGTGCCAGGTGCCCTGGGACCCAGAGCGATGCAGGACTCTGGAGAGTGGGGGGTGGGGATAG
>PVIY010034209.1:0-27352 GCA_004026745.1 Myrmecophaga tridactyla
ATCATGTTGGCTGGAGAGAGAGGCCACATCTGAGCAACAAAAGAGGCCCTCCTGGGGGTGATTCTTAGGCCCAAATCTTAAGTAGACTTGACCTATCCTTTGTGGGGTCAAGTTTCATATGAACAAACCCGAAGACTGAGGGTTCAGCTTATAGCTTTGGTTGTCCGCACTGCCTGTGAGAATATCAAGAGTTCAACTTTCCAGTTAATTTTTAAAAATTTCCATCTCTTTGATGAAATTCCTTGTATATCCACCATGTGGTTCATTTTTTCCTCTATATTTCTTAATATACTTATGGGAGTTCCTTCCTGATAACTCCAACTCCATGGTCAACTTTCGGTCTTGTTCTAGTCTCACTTTCCACTTAACTGTCCTGCTGTCAGCTGTCAGAGGTCTTTCACAGTGCATTCAGTGAGTGCAAATCGTACCCGAGAGGGACATTTTCTCCCAATCTTCCTGTCCTGTTACCAGATATCAGCACAGTAACTCCATGCACTCACTGGAGGACTGGGAGAAGGAGTTGGTGAGTAGATGCCAACTTTCGCTTTGACTGCAGCTCTTTAGAAATCGATGCATCCTACCAGGTACATACAGCATTAACATTTGTAGAATATTTGAATGGTTTCTCCTTATTCCATCTCTCTTTTTTATTTTTTTTACATGGGCAGGCACCGGGAATCGAACCCAGGTCCTCTGGCATGGCAGGCGAGAATTCTTGCCTGCTGAGCCACCGTGACCTGCCCTATTCCATCTCTCTTTATTGCGCCTTCACCAACTGTGGGTTTCTCCTCTTCTAGGAAGGGATTTTAATTTCTTGATTTTTGTTCTTTTAGTTTCATTTATGGACAGCTCTTCTGTGGATTTTAAAGAACCATGATTTTGTAGTATATCTAGTCTTTACATACGTTACAGTGGACACAATGGTCTTTTGCTGTTTTTCTATATCCTATTCTGAAAACAAGTGCAATAAACCTTTTAAAATAGATTTCATATCAACCAACATCTGAAATGTATTTATAATAATCATGTGGAAAACACCTTTGTAAAACTTAATAATTACTGCAAAGATTCATCCATATTCACTCATGTTCAAGAGCTGCAAAATATCATATTGTGTGAAAATGACCAAGTTCAGTTATCTATGTTATTGCTTCATGGCATTTGAATTATTTTCAGCTTTTTGCTATTGTGACTCCAATTAGCAAGTATAAGGATATTTCCTTGGTATATAGCAAAGATTGAAAGTGATGGGCTGTAGGATATGATAATGACAAAAGTTGTTAAAAGAGTGGTTTTAGAATTTACATTTCCAGCAACAATTTCTTGTAATATCTATGAAGGCACACTCTCTCCAATTAAGGTTTTTATTTTGGTGAGTCGAATGTTACAAAAATTCCATTTTATTGTAATCTTTATTTTTATTTCCCCAGTCACTAATAGTCATGTTTGTTATTCATATATATTGATTCTTCGGTGAAATGTCTATTACTGATTCTATTTTGCTGGTCCATCATTTGTGTTTATATGATAAATTTGTAAGTAGATACTCCTTTTTTTCTCTTCTTTTCAACATTGTTTTTCTTTCCATTTACACTTAAATAGCTGTTTAGTTTTTTTTTCTGAGAACAAAGATATGTGCTTATATAACCCATTTCAATTAAGCAATTCAGGAAACAATCATAGATACCAGATAAGAACTGTGAAATGTTCTGAGATTTTACCCTACCAGAAAGCTAAAAACTTAGCCAGACACAATTTGATGGATGCTGGCAGAAGATTCAAGACTCCTGGTTCAAAGACAAAGGATGTTATTACTCACAAAATAAGAGTAAAAAGATTATCAGCAATCCTGCATGTACTCCAGGATCCTGAATTCCCACAGGAAAACGTGAAGAGGGCCAGGTTTGAGATCTGCACACACAGAAGGTTACAATACTGGACAACCTGCATACATGCCCTCTGACCAGAACAGAGCCTCTATGTCTACCTTCCAAGGCTGTTTTCTATACAAACATACCAAAAAAGATAGTCTAAAACAAAAGCAGTCAGTGCTTCTGCCTGCAAATTGTGCAGAAATGCAAGAGACTTATGAAGAATTATCTCCAAATACCTTACAAATTCAAATCCACATATTCAAATTTTATTGTCTCACTGATTCTATTTATAGCCATTCTTTCCCACTCCAAGATCCAATCCAGGACCACATTGCATTTAGTTAATGTTTCTTTAGTCTCTTTTTTTTTTTTTTTAAATTTGCATATGGGCAGGAGGCACCAGGGATTGAACTCCAGACCTCCAGCACGGCAGGTTGGAGCTCTGCCTGCTGAGCCACGGCAGCCACCCTTCCTTTAGTCTCTTGTAAGCAGAAACTTCATCCTTTAATCTTGCTTGATGCTGACATTTTTTAGAAATATGAGCTGTTTTGTAGAATGTGTCTCAATTGCAAATTGCCTTCTCTTCCCTCATACTTAGGTTCATCTTATGCATTTTGTTAGAAATTCCACAAATATGATGCTGCGTCCTCATCATGATTAATTTTGACCACTTGGTTAAGATGTGGAGCTTTCCAAGTTTCTGTATTCTATAGTTATAATTTTACTTTTGTAATTGAGAAGCAATTTATGGGGAGATACATTGAGATTATGTAACTATAATTTCTACCCATTAGTTTTAGCATCCATTGGCAGTATTTAACTGCATTATTTCTTCCTTATTTATTAGTTGGCTTCTACTTAGAGCTATTTCTTCTGCTCCATTTAATTATCAGTCATTTATTTCAGCATGGACACAGTATTTATTATTTTATTTAGTGAACTATTATTCATTAATATAATTTTTCAGATTGATATTTAAATTATTCCAGATCTGACTATTGGGAACTTCTGCAAGTTGGTTCCTCTGCCTTTTGCCCAGGCCACATCACTCTTTAAGTGCTCCCTTACTTTCTGACTCAAAAAATACATTCCAAGCTCATCTTGTACCTTCCCTGTGCCAGTTCGAGAATCAAATTTTTCTCAAGAGCCTGGGCTCCTTTTAGTGAAGAATGGTATTTAGAAACCAAGGTCTGATTTCTAGAGGTGCTCAATGCTACACACAGTCCATGCTTCTAGGACATATATCGGTATTTCATGTTAAGATAGCAATACCTACCTCTCTGTCTGTCTCTAGTTATCTATTTATGTACTTCTATGTGTCTATGCACACATTACGTTTATATACACATGTGTGTGCAGATATACACACACATACACAACTAATACCTATCTCACTGTATTAAAAACTGGCTTTTATGCCAATACATGTTATCTCTTTTAAACAAAAACTTGAACTTTTGTTGCTTGTGTGTATTGTGATTTGCTCCTACTTTAAATTTGGCTTTTTTGCTTTATTTACTGTATATTATGGTGGCAAATGTTTTTATTTTAGTGTAATCAAATTTATCAATCTTTCCTTTTATAATACTTCCTTTATCTTGCCCAACATTGTACAAATTACATCCTCTGAGTTGAAAGAGAGCCTTATTTTCTTTTGCCAAATTTTCTATATACTTCTAAATAATACACGAACAGAATTTTAGAAAATAAGTCTATTTGACAATATTTTATGAATTGTAAATTATGTAACAATATTTTATGAATTGTAAATTATGTAACTTTATGAAGTTTATAAAGAAAGTTCAAATCCTATAATTACTCCAATATTTGCAATAACAATCTCAAAACACTGGTATTAATAATACCTTGAGAATATTTCTGCTAAACTTCACATTTTATAAGCTTCAAAAGCTTCAATATGTTAATGGAAATATCTCGACTAATCTTTTTTTCTTCTGCCCCTGAAAACTAGTATCAAAAGAAAAGGAAAAGTGATTTGCTATATTTGGCCTAAGAAGCTAATCTAAAAATATGTTCTTTAAACTCACTACAACCCTGACTGTTTGCAAAAGAGGCAACTGTCAGTTTATTGCTATGTACTTTCCTTAATTTTATAAATAAATTTGCACAAACAGGAAAATTAAAAAAAGGATAGGTCATGGATGACATTAAGCAAAACAGATTTAAGTCACAGTGGCTAGATTTGTTTCCTTTATTGCTTTTATACTTGAAAACAATTAGGAAACACAAAGAAATGGGAGCCAGTCCACCAAAATAGTGAACCAAGAAGAAAGAGGACAAATGAAAACATAAATACATGAGCATCAAACACGGCTTGATTGCTGCCATTATCTTCTCCCGCTTGAGAAGACAAAGCAGCTGTGCAGTGAACACTTCACAGGGCGATGCAGACAAGAGTCTAATAACAGCCTTAGATGAATACTCTGATGAATGTAAAGCTCAGCTAATCTGATGTTACATCAAACATCAACAGTTGCCATCAGCTGTACAACTAGATGTTTTTTGTGGAACTTCAATAGGGAAAAATAAGCCAACCTTTTGATTCCAAAGCTAAATTGTTACAAGTCTCTACAAAAACAGCATGATCATTTTTGACAAAAACTTCATCCCCATACAGGTTGATTTTCTTTTTGCCACAGGTGAAACTGCAAATAGCCAAGGGTATCAGATCTTTCATTTTCTGCTCAGTGAGTCTGAAGATAGAAATAGGAATGAACTTCACGGACTCAGTCACAAAACTAATGCTGTCTCCAAATTGAAGTAGCCTGGTCAATACCCCCTTATACCTGGAAAGCGGATCCCAGGCCCCACATCACAGGGATTCCCTACATTTGAGTATTTTCTGGAAAATAATTTCTGGATGCCTCTTTGAGACTTTTTTTTTTTTTAATTTGCATATGGGCAGGAGGCACCAGGGATCGAACTCCAGACCTCCAGCACGGCAGGTCAGAGCTCTGCCTGCTGAGCCATGGCAGCCGCCCCTCTTTGAAACTCTTGAACGGTGAAGTCTAACGGTGACTGGCAGGAGGGACACCACAAGCGAAGACTGGGCCAGCACATACTGGTTCTTGCTTTCCTCTGCAAAGCACTTTCTGACTTTCCAGTTAGTAATTGTCCAAAGGACCCCAAGGAATCTGGAGCTCATGTCTGTGGCCCAGTTGTTGGGCCCACTTCCAAGAGAGCAGACTGCTAAGTGCATCTCTTCTGCTGGCTGGCACTGCATTTCTTTTGAGGGGTCACATGAAATTGGGCTCTTTGGATTCTATTGACCCACCAAATTTGGGGAACCCTCACTTACACCTGGCAGAGGATGAGTCAGGGCTCTAGAACATTAGCAATCCACCACAGACTCTTAGCCTGAGCTACATGTGTGTGACTGTGCATCAGCCGTTACCTGCCACACTTTTATTATGGTGCTGCCTCCAAGGTACATTAACCAAAGGTGGCAGCAGATGTCTATTCCCCACACGCTCCCTGCTGTTGGCTCCCAGAGCACTTCACCTACTTCTATCTTCAGGCTTTGCTCCACTGTCAGGCCCCCAGGGATGGGTGTGCCTATCTCTTTCCAAGGTTTTTGGTACTTTTGAGACAACAAGTCCTTCAGGTAAATGTCCTCTGTTGTCTTGATTGATGTAATGCATTCATAACCTCACGGGTTTCTCTTTAGTCCAGACAGACTAAGGATAGACAAGTCCTTGCATGAATGGGACAAAACTTGCTCTGCCCGTCTTCCTCTCCAAAGGTGAAGTAGGAAGGCAGGGCTTTGGTCAAAGCTGAAAAAACTCACATTTTAGAAAAGCAGTGATTATGGTCTAAAAAGTTTGACAGAAGAAACAACTGGAAGATGTATTATTTTCTACTTTAATGTTAAGTATTTCAAAAAAAAATTTCAGTTTACCAGTAAATCAATTACAGTCACATTTCCCCGCATACTCTGTGATGAAATTCTAATTTATGGTCATCTTCAAAAAAGTACAGTGAAAACCTTTGAGAGTCCTTAAATTAGCCAGAAGGAGCATATCTGAGAATAAAGAATCCAAAGAGATAGTTCCTGGACCTGAATAATAAGTCTTGGTGCCAAGGTACTACGGAAGCATCTTCTGATATTCTGATAGGGCAATGAAAATCAGGTAACTACATATTTTTCAGTCATTCTTCTAAATCCTTATCAATAGACACCTCACTTGGGACCATTAATTTCATAATGTGATTTTTGATCAAAGTGCTTCCAAAGATAGGGCCTCCAAAAATATTTACTCATAGCCCCACAGATCATAAGGGTGTCCCTGAATCTGATTTCTATGCAAGGTTTAGAGGCTTCCATGAATTGTCTGAAACTGTAAACTCCACTTTAGTTGTATTTGCATATTTATATTTTTTCTAGGATGAGGATTCACAGATTCAGCATGTTCTTAAGGACTTCATAAAGTTTAAGAAACACCTTCTCCTTGGCTCATCCAATTAAAAAAGAAATTAAAGTGAATATATATGGACACATGTTTATTCTAAATAAAGCACAGATATACAAAGCTACATATTAAGATTTTTATGAAAAGCAAATACTGAATATCCTCAAGGGAGAAAACAACAAAATAGGATTGGCCAGAGTTATATGTAGGAGGAAAGGGACCTTACATTCTGATTTGGGATAAGTGTTCAAAGTTCATTATCACAGAAACATTTTGTATTCTTAAAATATTTTTCTTCATTTAAAAAAAAATCAATGTAATTAATTTAAGTTAAAAAGCACGTCAATTCTTAAATTTATTTTTTAGGCTACTTGAAAATATAACTCAAGGACCAGTAAAGTTACTTGATTAAAGCTTGAGTAAACTGAGACGCAAAGAGAGTTGAAGCCATCTTTGAGAATGAATTTGATTTTGCTTAATGATTTATCTGACCTTGTGTAATTTTTGACATCTAATCCTTTCTTCTATGTCAGCTACAGGAGGTGATGTACAGAAAAATTAAATTAATAGCTAAAAAGTATACAGATAAGTACACAAACATAAATTATTATACTAAAATCAAATCTAATTTTGACAGCATTTCTTAAGCTATTTAAATGTACAATAATTGTTTTAAATATAAAGCAATCCCTTGCCTGTCTTGAAGAAATATTTATATTGCACTAACTTACCTTTCAGAAATATTGAAGAGAACTAAGAAGACAAATAAAGCCAGAATGAAGATCAAGAAGATGTTGATTTGTTTTAATTACACAATAAATATGAAGGATCAGGAACAGAACAGTTACTATGTAAAGACAGCTGATCAAATGAGTGCTTCTTGATCAAGAATATCAATTTGCCTTAAATACTGAAGACTCACTATTAACAGGATGTATTAATACCATGTTCTATAACAAACCCAAGCCTAATTACTCCACATTTGTTTTGGATACCAAGGAAATAAAAATACTGTAACTGAACTGAAAATATAATTCAGAAAATATACAAATATTTCAGAATTACTAGAAATATACATTTAAATAAGAATATCATGAGTTAAATAAAATGTCATTTTTCATTAAAGCAACCCTTTCTTTATAAAATGAGGGGGCTGGATAAGGTAAATTATCTCCGTTTTCTTCTGAATCTAAAGTTCAGCAGCATTGTTTGGTGTCTAGGAAGGTCTAATATTTTCACATTAAAACTGACAATACTTGGTAAAGTATGTCCTGATTTGAAAATCTGAAGAACATAACTCAAAATTAAGATCTTTATTTCTTCCTGCTTTGATGTGAATTAAGCACATCTAACTAGACAGAACCCTCTATAAACTTCTGAATTCATGAATTTTGGATCACTGCAAATGGTAAAAATGTGTTTATTTCTGTGTGGGCAAAATTAGAAAATTGTATCCCTTCTGACAAAGGAACTAGGAAAAGCCATTCCCTATGAAAAGAAAAATTATCAGAAAAACCTTTTCTTATAAGCATCCATACCCCAAACCAGCAAGTAGGGCTTAGTGACAGAGAACCTGGGCTGGATGAAACCCCACCATCCCCATGAGCCAGGCTCCTCTGGGCAGTGCACAACTGCACAACTATTCACAGAAGTCTTGTAGACTATATGTAACTATGGTTGAGTTCACTTTTACATATCTCTATGGTAACCCTTCTCTCATTGGTTGATAATATAAATCATTATTTTCATAGATGCATCTCTCTCGCTGGTCTCCTTGAGATCAGGGATTATGTTTTATAATATGAGTCCCCAGTGGTATAAACCTCACGTCATTGTATACTTAGCATCTAACACAGGGCTCGACAGATAGGAAGTGTGAAACAAAAATTTTTTTTTTCTGATGAAATAAAGATGCAAGGGATCTCAATTATGAGTCAGGAAGAAAACAACAAAACATACCTCATTTTGGAAAAATTACTAATTTTTACTTAAAGTGACTAATTTTCATCTCACATATTTCAGATGCTCAATGGTGACTCCCAATAATAATTAATGACAGAGCAGGGCTCTCACATGTTCATATTCAGACTGACCCATTCACATCACTTTCACATTTAAGATTGGATCTTATATCCTGCCAAAATTCTGGCAAATACTTCAACTGGCTGTTGATATTGTCTTTCATGAATCCTTCAACATTCAATCAAAATAGTGTTTGTACTCAAATTTACAGTACTCTGTACTTATAAATCTAATTACTTAGAACATTTAAATGCTACACCCGAGAAGAATTTAACATCTCCTTGGCAAAAACCCAATGAGAATTAAATGACTAAGTTTTACCCTCTTTGTTTTTCTAATTCAGATTCTTCAACTTAAAATATACTTTCTGGCCGGGCCATGGTGGATTAGCCGGCTAAGTTCTTGCCTACCATGCCAGGAGACCCAGGTTCGATTCCCAGTGCCTGCGCATGCAAATAATAATAATAAAAATATATAATATATATTATATATATTTTATATATATATACTTTTTTTGAAAATCAATAAAATACATCAATAGGACCTCAAATGTTATCAAAACATGTTATTATTACCTATTTCTCTGGGTAAAGACCTTCAGAGAACTTCAAGGAGATTACTTTTAGCAAAAAAGAAATAAAAATGGTTACGAGATCTGAGCACCAGGGCTGGGTAAATGGTAATGAAATGCCTCAGCAGCCAAGTTTAAGCCTCAAGATGTCATCAATGAAAGCACAAGCTCAGCTGGCTCAGAGAAACAGCAGAGTAACACACTCATTAAATGAGAAGGCCCACTGATTGTCTGTTAGTAAGAGACACATGGTGAGAAGGATACAACTGGTCTACCACTTGGCATGTATAGCCCAGCATCCCCAAGTTTCTCTGACAGTAAAAGGCTAGAGAGTACAGTTTCACAATTTACCTTTACATCACTCACTAGGTTTCAACAATATCATTGCAACAGTGGCACAATAGATATGAGTACATTACATGCAATTCAATTTGTTACTAATAGTAATACAACTTACAAATGATTTCCTCTTTTTCAATATATGTATAAGATATTATTTTTCCAAATAGGCAAGTATTATTCAAATAAATCTTCTTTAGGGTTAATTATAAAAATGTAGGCTTTTAATTAGCTTAAATAATCCCTTAATGGAAACAATTTAAGGTAATAGGATACTACTCAGGACATGCACAACAGAAAAAATGAAATAAAATCATATCATAGCCCATTAAATATTCTTCAAAACTGATGGAAGGACTTTACTAAAGAAGATTTACTAAAATTACTTTGTCCCAATCCTCTCAGAACTTTAAGATCTAATACCACCACCGATAATCTACATTCCCAGATCTCACTGTTCTATTCAATGTCTCATTAGATTACCTCTCAGGACTGTGATATTTAATCAATTAATTCCCAGACATGAGACAGTTTACAGACCCTGTGCCCCTCAAATAGGGGGAGGGCCGGGTACCTTGGGGAAGGACCATTTTACACTGCTGCAAATTTACACTGTTAACCTTCCTTCCAGTCTTCCCAAGGAGACCTATATGTCTTTTACCAGAGTGCTTGTGCACTGGGGAAAAGGAAATGATCCAATATTTTGGGGATTGTTGAACAGTGTCTCAGAAGTGACACTAATTCCAGGAGACCCAAAACATCACTCTGGTCCAGCAGTCAGAGTAGGGGTTTAAAGATGTCAGGAGAGCGACGGAGTTTTAGCTCAGGTCCGTTTCACAGTGTGTCCAATGGGCCGGCTAGCCCATTCTGTGGTCATATTCCCCCAGTTCCAGAATGCATAATTGGATTTAACATCCTCAGCAACTGGCAGAATCCCCACACTGGTTCTCTAACTCATGGAGTGAGGGCTATTATGTAGGAAAGGTGAAATAGAAGCCACTAGAATGCCCTTACATAGCAAATTAGTGAATCAGAAGCAATACCATATTTCTGGAGGGATTGCAGAGATTAGCGCCATTCTTAAGGACTTGAGGGATGCAGTAGTGATGATTTCCACCACGTGCTCACTCAACTCTCCTATATGGCCTGTGCAGAAAACAAATGTGAGTTGGAGGGTGACAGCAAATTATTGTAAATTTAACCAGATGCTGACTCCAATTGGAGCAGATATCCCAGATGTGAATCACTGCTTGAGGAAATCAACACATCACCTGGGACCTGGTCTGCAGCTTTATCTGGCAAATGGTTTTTACTCAATAGCTATCAGTAAGGGCCACCAGAAACAATTTGCATTCAGTTGGCAAGGTGAGCAGTATACCTTCACTGTTCTGCCTTAGGGGTAAATCGACTCTCCAGCCCTATGTCAAAATCTTGTCCACAAGGTCCTTGATAGTTTTGCCCTTACAAAAGACATCACACTGATCCATAATATTCATGATATCATGCTCACTGGATGTAGTGAGCATGAAGTAGCAGCTACTCTAAACTTATTGGTAAGGCATTTGCATGTCAGGAGCTGGGAGATAAATCCAACAAAAATACAGGGGCCTTCCACCTTAGTGAAATTTCTAGGTGTCCAGTGGTGTGGGGCATGTTGAGATACTCCTTCTAAGGTGAAGGATAATCTGTTGCATCTGGCCTCTCCTATGTTCAAAAAAGAGGTACAATGCCTAGTTGGTCTGTTTGGATTTGTAGACAACATATTCCCATTTAGGTGTGCTACTCTGGCCCATTTACTGAATGACCAGAAAATCTGCTAGCTTTAATTGGGGACTGGAAGAAGAGGAAGCTCTATGACATGTCCTTGAAGTTCTCTGAAGGCTGCTGTGCAAACCGTTCTGCCACTTTGACCATATGACCCAGTAGATTGAATAGTGCTGGAAGTGTCAGTGGTAAACAGAGGTGCTGTCTGGAGACTTTGGCAGGCCACTAAATAAGAATCACAGCATGGATCTTTAGGATTTTGGAACGAAGCCTTACCATCCACTTCAGATAACTGCCCTCTTTTTGAGAAATAGCTTTTAGCCTACTACTGGGCCTTAGTAGAGACTGAACGCTTAACCACTGGCCACCAAATTAATGAGACCTGAGTTGCCTATTATGAACTGGGTGTTGTCTGACACACCAAGACATAAAATTGGGCGTGAACAGCTGCACTCCATCATAAAATGGAAATGGTGTATTAGAGATAGGGCTCAAGCCGCTACTAAAGGCAGAAGAAAGTTGCATGAGAAAGTGGCCCAAATGCCATGGCCCCCACTCCTGTCACATTAACTGCTCTTTCTCAGACCAGAGCCGTGGCCTCTTCAGGAGTTCCTTACAGTCAACTGACTAAGGAAGAAAAAGCTCGGGCCTGGTTTACAGATGGTTCTGCATGCTATGCAGGGGCCACGTGGAAGTGGACAGCTGCCGCACTACAACTCTATTGTAGGATGTCCTTAAAGGTGAGGGGAAATCCTCCCAGTGGGCCAGACTTTGAGCAGTGCACCTTATTGTTCATTTTGCTTGGAAGGAGAATTGGCCATAGGAGCATTTGTATACTGACTCATGGGTTGTTGCTAATGGTTTGCCTAGATGGTCAGGTACTTGACTTGGAAGGAGTATGATTGGAAGATTGGTGACAAAGAGGTCTGGGGAAGAGATTTCTGGATAAATCGTTCTGAGTGGGCTAAAAAACATGAAGATATTTGTGTCCCATGTGAATGTTAACCAGAGGGTGACTTCAGCAGAGGAAGGTTTTAATAATCAAGTGGACAAGATGACACTCCTGTGGATACAAGTCATTCTCTTTCCTCAGCCACTCTCCCATTGCCCAATGGGCTGATGACAAAGTGGACACAGTGGTCGGGATGGAGGTTAAGCATGGGCTTCCACTTACCAAGGCCAACCTGGCTAGGCCACTGCTGATTGCCCAATCTGCCAGCCACAGAGACCCATACTCAGTCCCTGACATGGCACCATTTCTGAGGTGATCTGCCAGCTATCTGGTGGCAGGTTGATTACACTGGATCACTTCCATCATGAAAGGGGCAACAATTTGTTCTAACTGGAAAAGACACATACTCCAGATACGGGTCTGTGTTCCATGCATGCGATGCTTCCACAAAAACTACTTCACATGGGCTTACAGAATGCCTTACCCAGCATCATGCTATTCCACACAGCACTGCTTCTGATCAAGGAACATATCTCACAGCAAATGAGTGTGGAACGGCCACATGCTCATGGAATTCTCTGGTATTAGCATGTTCCCCATTGTTCTAGTTTGCTAGCTGCCAGAATGCAATATACCAGAAATGGAATGGCTTTTAACAAGGGGAATTTAAAAAGTTGCTAGTTTACAATTCTAAGGCCAAGAAAATGTCCCAATTAAAACAAGTCTATAGAAATGTCCAATCTAAGGCATCCAGGGAAAGATACCTTGGTTCAAGAAGGCCGATGAAGTTCACAGTTTCTTTCTCAAGTGGGAGGGCACATGACGAACACAGAGTTTCTCTCTCATCTGGAAGGGCACATGGTGAATATGGCATCATCTGCTAGCTTTCTCTCCTGGCTTCCTGTTTCAGGAAGCTCCCTGGGAGGCATTTTCCTTCTTCATCTCCAAAGGTCACTGGCATATGGACTCTCTGCTTGTGGTGCTGCTCTCTCTGAATCTCTTTCTCCAAAATGTTTCCTCTTTTATAGGACTCCAATAAACCAATCAAGACCCACCTGAATGGGTGGAGACATGTCATCACCTAATCCCATTTAACAACCACTCTTGACTAAATTACATCATCCAAGGAGATGATCTGATTACAGTTTCAAACATACAGTATTGAATAGGGATTATTCTACCTTTATGAAATGGGATTTATATTAAAACATGGCTTTTCTTAGGGGGCATACTTCCTTTCAAACCAGGACATCCATCATCCAGAGGCAGCTGGGTTGGTAGAATAGTGGAATAGCCTTTTTAAGACACAATTATGGTGTCAACTAGATGGCAACTCCTTGCAGGTCTGAAGCAACACAGGAGCTTGTGTATGCTCTGAAGCAGCGTTCACTCTATGGTGCTGTTTCTCCCACTGTCAGGATCCACATGTTTAGGAATCAAGAGGTGGGGATGTGAGTGGCACCCCTCACTATCACCCCTAGTGATCCATTAGCAAAATTTTTGTTTCTCATCCCTGAAACCGTAAGGTCTGCTCATCTGCAGGTCTTAGTTCCAAAAGGAGAAGTGCTCCTACCAGGAGACCATCGAACTGGAATCTAAGACTGTCACCTGGCTCCTTTGGGTTTCTCATTCCAATGAATCAACAGGCATGAAAGAGGATTACTGTTCTGTCTGGGGTGATTGATCCTGACTAGTAAGGGGAAACAGGACTGCAACTACACAGTGGAGGTAAAGAAGAGTTTTCCTGGAATACAGGAGATTCCCTAGGGTGTCTCTTAGTACTACCATGCCCTGTGATTAAAACCAATGGAAAATGACAACAACTCTATGCAGGCCAGACTACCAATGGCCCAGAAACTTCAGGAATGAAGGTCTGGGTCACCCACCTGTCAAGGAACCACGGCCAGCTGAAGTGCTTGCTGAGGGTAATGGGAACATGGAATGGGCAGTAGAAGAAGGTAGTGATAAATAAAAAACTGCAACCATGTGACCAGCTACAGAAAGGAGGACTGAAATTGTATTAATATTTCTTCCCTGTTTTGTTGAGTATGTTTGCATTTATGCATAAGCAAATATCTTGTTTTCTTATCATTTGACATAAGTTGTATTGTTCGTGTTATAGTATTTAAATCATAGGATATGAAGTTTAAGAGTGTATGTTACCTAAGGATTGCACTCTATTCTGGACAGATGCAATGTGTTTCCAGTTGAATGAAGGACAGTTGAATATTGTTAGGCAAAACATATGTCTGCTATTTTGTTCTTTTGGAAATTAAGCATATTTCAAGGTGATGTGTAAAGCTGACAAGGGGTGGCCTGTGATGGTTAGGTTCTGGTGTCAACTTTGTCATTGATTATGCCCAGTTGTCTGGATAGTTCATGGCTGGTTAATAACTGGAAGGCTGGTATATTAAATCGTCAGTAAGTTGACTATATCTGTGGCTGATTACATCTGCAATCAACTAAGGTGCATCTCCCACACTGAGACAATCCAACCAGATAAAAGCTTTTAAGGAAGAAGAGAAACTCTTTTGCTGCTTCCTCAGCCAGTGAGCTTCTACTTTAAGTTCGTCCAGATCCTTCATCAGAGCCACCAGCTTCACATCCCGCCCTATGGATTTTGGACTCTTCCATTCCCACAGTAGCATGAGACACCTTTACAAATCTCATATTTACAGATCTCTCCTGTTGGTTCGGTTTCTCTAGAGAACCCTGACTAACACACCCAAATACCAAAATTGAACAAGGAACAAGACATTTGATCACTTAGAGATCCAACACACCCACTCACAACAAAATCAATATCCATTCACAACATTCACAAGACTTTTTTAATAGAAAGAGCTTCCTTAACCATCTTTAGAATGTCTACAATAAAGGCTACAATAAAAGACAATTACATATCATTCTTTGGAAAATAAGTTGAAAAAAATCCAAATGAAAATATTAACAAATCAAATCCAGAAAAATGTAAAGGGAAAATACTCTGTAAGGTAGTGGAGCAAGGAATGTGATTTGATTGTTGAAAATCAGCGTAATTTACTATATGTGTTGTTAACAGCTGCTCTATAATAAAATATCCTAAAATCAGCTGTTTAAAACAACCATTTCTAAAACCCAGGAAACTGAGAGCAGCTTAGCTAAGCATTTTTGGCTCAAGGTCCTCAGAAGATCCTGTTGTGGGATGGTGCTGCAGTCTCTGAAGACATGACCTGGGCCCTGAAATCTGCAGCTCTGTGCCACACAGCCTCTACAACAAGTTGTTCACAATATGGCATTCCCCAGAAAGAATGATCCAAGAAAGCAAGAGAGAAAGAGGTTGTGCCCAAGACAGACGCTGCAGTTTTTGAATCTAATATCAGAAAAGACGTGCCATCACATATGTGATATGCTACGATCACCCACACCAACCCTGGTACAGTATGGGATGAGATTGTACTAGGGTATGAGCCCCAGAAGTCATCTTAGAGACGGTCAAACAAACCACATGAACAGAAGATGACAAGACAGTTGATCACTAAGAGATCCAAAACACCCACTCACAACAAAACCAATATCCATTCAAAACATTCACAGGACCTTTTAATAGAAAGAGCTTCCTTAATCATCTTTAGAATGTCTACAAAAGACTTCGAGCACATATCTTACTCAATGATGAATTATTAAAAGCTTTCCTTCTGAGACAGGGACTGAGAAAAGGATACCCACTATTACTACTTCTGTACTATATTGAGCACAATTCCTACACAGTGCAATAAGACAAGAAAAATAAAATGATAGAAAGAATAAAGATTGAAAGAAAAAAACTGATTTTTTTCACAGATGATATTATTTAGCATGGAGAAAAGCCAAAAATATCTACAGGTAAAATAGGAAAATTTTATAAAAACAATCTTTGTAATTAATAAAATTAGCAGGCAACATATACTATGTCAAGGTTTAATATCTAATTGTCAGTATGTCAGCAACTATAAAATAAAAGGTTACTCTTTATGAAAGCATCAAAAAATCAATACCTAGATATCAGTCTAATAAAAAAATGTCAACGTCCTCTGCACTGAATACTACAAAGCATTAAGGAAAAAAATTAAAGAAGATTTAAATTACTTACAGGAAATATGTCCATGGATCGGATGAATTAATAGCGGCAAAATGACACTTCTCCTCAAATTAATTTACAAATTCAAAACAAGAGTAAATCATAATCTCAGCAGGTTTTCTAAATTGACAAGTGATTCTAAAATTCAAAAGAAAATGCAAAGTGCCAAGCAGAGTCAAGGCAATACGGAGAAAGAAAAACAAAGCTTGAGACATACCCTACCCAATATAAATATCAATTAAACCAGTGAGGTATTTTCTCAAGGATATTAAACCAGTGGAGCAGATGTAACATAAAGCCCAGAAAGTGATCTACATGTATACAATCACTCCATGGTGATAAATGTGGCAGTGAAATGTGGAAAGAAAAATTTTTCAATAAACAGAAAAATAAACTTTGAGACCTACTGTCCAATCATATGAAAAATCAATTCAAGGTACACTTTAGTTCTAAATTTAAAAGTTAAATTCAGGTGGTACAAAGGAGGCTCAGTGGCAGAATTCTTGTCTGCCATGCCATGCCAGAGACCCGGGTTCAGTTCTCAGTGTCTGCCCATGCAAAAAAAAAAAAAAAAAAAATTAAATGAATAAATGTTTAAAAGAAAAATATGAAATTATCTTCATAATCTTGGCGTGAACATTTCTTGAAAAGTATGCAAAAAAGTGCTAACCTTAAATTAAAAATGGATAAACTAATTTACAATAAAATTAAGAATTTTTGTTCAACAAAGGTATAATTGAGAGAGTTCTTACAAAGGAACAAAGAGTAAGAGAAGATATCCGATTCATATATATTTCACATATATTTGTATAATAATAATACTCAGAATACATAAAGAATGCTTAAAATCAGTCAGAATGAAACAAATTCAATAACAAAAACTGGCAAAGATTCAAATAGGCATTTGAAAAAAGAAGCCATCTATACGTCCAATAACTAATGAAAAGGTGCTCAATTTTATTAACTATAAGGAAAATGCAAATTAAGTCTGCAATTAGACAAAATTACACATAAAAACAGAATAAGCAAAATGAAGAAAGATGAAAATTTCCAGTTTTATATAATATGTGGAGAAAATGTATTTCCCATATATTGCTGTTGGTAGCTCATACTGGTGCAACCACTTTGTAAAACCATACAACAGCATATAGAAAAACTGAAGCTACACACCCCCATGAAATAGCAATACCACCTTGAGGTTTCCATGCAACAGAATTTCAAACATACGTTTATGAAAAGATATGTCTAAGAATATTAAAGTAGCACTGTATATAATAACCCTAATTTTAAAACAATCCAAATTCCAACAGGCATAATGGATAAAATTTATACAATACTATGCATGAATGACAATATAAAAGTAAGTACTTAAAAATTCTGAATATCTCAACAATCAACAGGATATCTGTTTCCATTTCTATAGTCCGAAAGCAAGCAAGACTAATATATAGAAGTTAAAAGACATTTACTTTTTAGATTAGAAGGGGCATGAGTGAACTGAGTGTTGGTTATTGCTTAATCTGAGCACCAGCTGACATGAGTGAGTTCTCACAGAAAATTCACTGAACTATAATTATATGATTTGGACACTTCTCTTTTTGTATATTGTATTTATCAAAGAGCTGAAAACATGCATACATACACAAGAATAGACATTTTGTAGAAGTATATAAATAATAAGATACAGTTTAGAATTATTATCTATGATGAAGTAGAAAAAAGAATGGAAATCGGTAATGGAGATTAAAGAGAATAAATTTATATATTAAAACAAAAATATTTATTCAAAACATTAAGATATTAAAGAAAAGGAAAAAATGCTCTAAAAAGTTATGATAAAATTTTCTTAGCAAACAAGGAATAAATATTAATTTCCTGAATCTGCAAATAACAGCTAGTTTAAAAACTGTACAATAAACATCATTCTAAATGGTGGAACATATTCTAATGTCACTGCCATTATTTGGCATTTTACTATAACTCAGTCTGCCGTAGGGTGAAAAAATAAATAAAAGGCATACGGATTTATCAACATTTTCATTATTCACAGGTGATATTATGGTGCACAAAGAAAACCAAAGAAATGGACAGAATATTATTAGAAATAAAAAAAAACTGCAGCAATATGACTGAATAAAATATCAAGCTCCCAATACTGTTTGCATATTTATGCATCAGAAACTGAGGAAAAAATTTTAAGAACATATCCTCCAAAAGTCCACTAGAGACCCAGGAATATAGTCATTGAAAGATCTGAAAGACCTTAAAGGAGAAAATTCAGTCTTTTATTGAAAAACATTAAATAAATACTAATCAAGTTATGTAAAATGGAGAAATACATTTGTGAAAGGAAAGATCAAGAATAGGGTATCAATGTCCCACTGTGATCTATATAGTCAATATAATTCCAATAAAAATATGAATCAGTTTTGATTTTGATAAAAAAGATCTTAAAATTTTAAGGAAAATTAAAAGATCTAAAAGAGCAAAGACACCACTAAAATAAGAAAAAGGTGGTGGACTAACCCTATCTGATAGCAGTATCTGCAGTTTGTCTTAATTTCTAAGATGCATATTGTGCTGGTTTGAAAGGAAGTATGCCCCCTAAGAAAAGCCATGTGTTGATATAAATCCCATTTCTTAAAGGTAGAATAATCCCTATTCAATACTGTATATTTGAAACTGTAATGAGATTATCTCCCTGGTTGATGTGATTTAGTTAAGAATGGTTGTTATACTGGATTAGGGGATGACATGTCTCCACCCATTTGAGTGCGTCTTGATTAGTTTCTGAAGTCCTAAAAAAGAGGAAACATTTTGGAGAATAAGAGACCCAGAGAGAGCAGAGAATGCTGCAGCACCACGAAGCAGAGAGTCCACCAGCCAGTGACCTTTGGAGATGAAGAAGGAAAATGCCTCCCGGGGAGCTTCATGAAGTAGGAAGCCAGGAGAAGAAGCTAGCAGATGATGCCATGTTCACCATGTGGCCTTCCAGCCAAGAGAGAAGCCCTGACTGTGTTCGCCATGTGCGGTCTCACTTGAGAGAGAGAGACCCTGAACTTCATCGGCCTTCTTGAACCAAGGTATCTTTCCCTGGATGCCTTTGATTGGACATTTCTATAGACTTGTTTTAATTGGGACATTTTCTCGGCCTTAGAACTGTAAACTAGCAACTCATTAAATTCCCCTTTTAAAAGCCATTCCGTTTCTGGTATATTGCATTCTGGCAGCTAGCAAACTAGAACACATATTTTTTCATAATTTAACATATCTGAAATCAAGACTTACCATACAATATATGTTGTTTCAAATTTCATTGGCAGTCATACTTTGCCTTATAGTGGTATGAGAAAACAATAATGTGTGAATATTAATGACATCATCTTAGAATTGAAGAAATAGGGTATTTATTAAGTTATAATAATGAGAACTATGGAAACTGTTCCAGGATTAAAAAAAAAATCAACCAAGAGAACAGAATGGAAAAATCTAATTTTGAAAGTATTGCTGATGACTAGGAATATAAATAAACGATAGTGGGAAATTGATTATTTATATGGAGAAAATAGTAAATTATATCTTACTTAATTCAAGATGTCTTAAAGAAAAAATTTTAAAGAAATAGCTCCTGAAATGTGTGTCTGGGGGGTAGGATAAGAAAGACTTCTTTACAAAACATAAAAACCAAAATAATATAAATATTAATACATACAACTGCATTTAATTGGTTTTGCTTTTCATCACAGAATCCCATTGAAAATCTACACAAACAAAAACCTGAAAGAAGGTATAGCAACAAACATAATCAATAAAAATTTATCTAGAATATATAAAAATATAAACACGGCTGTATAATCAACATAGAAAAATACTTCTCTATATCTGGACACTTTAGGATTATACTTGCAGAAAATAGTCTCTTTTTTCCCACAAGTCTCTAGTTTTAAATTAATATTATCTTCCACTGAAAATCTATCAACTTCATTTGATTTAAGGTTGACAGAAAAAGTGAAGTGAACATGAAGCAAACTCAGAAATCAACCAGTTCATTTGACTATCCACCCCGTGCTCTGTCACGCAGATATATTTTTGTAGCATAATTAATATCAAAAGTCAAGGATAGTGGGATGAATAGAATTTAGTTATTCTGCTACCTACACTGTCATTATAATTTTTAGCCTCTTTCGAAATGATGTTTTTCCTGTCACAACTTTTGAAATGTTTCTTCCACTTTAGTATCAGGTATGATATTAATTTTAAGGAACAAAAATCAATAGATAAATGTGATCAAAAGTTCAATGTGAATTCCATATTCAAGTCAGTAATCCATATTTAAATTCCATATCCAAGTTGATAATAACCTGCATGGATCTTCCTGAACTTCTCTAGGTTGTGGAATCTGGTGGCCAGAAAACTGAAAAGAGCTTTCACTGCCAGGTCAGTAAAATAAGCTGCATGTAAAGGGCAAAGGGCTCTGAGTAATGGAGAGAGGAGGGGTACTGTGCAGCAAGACTGGGGGAAAATTTTAAAGAGAGATGAAAGTGGTCCAGAACCAGAAAATAGCCCACTGTACAGATAAAGCAAGTTATGTGGAAAAGAGAATCAGGCATCCAAAGTTTGAGAATTGAAGCCAGAATTTAATAAATGGATTAAGTCACAAAAACTGAGCAAATAACACAAAGAGGCTGGCCAAGAGCAAATGCACTAAAGAAATGGTTCTCAAATTCACTTGCCCTGTGGAATCACTTGATAAGCTTCAAAAAATACTGAAACCTGGGACCCACCCAAAGCATTCTGGCTTACTAGGTAAGAAGTATGGGGTGAGGGATTTAATACACCGTCTCGATGATTCTATGAGGCAGTAAAGTTGGGGAACAGCTATAGGTGATGACTGGAAATAGGGGAAGAATGCAGCAATGAGGAGTGGTCAGCTATGGGGGTGATGGAAAATCAAGCCTAGGTAAGAATGGAGGCCAGAGAGGTTATTTAAAATGCATGAAGGAAAACATCTGTAGGAATATTTTCCATAGGAATCAAGATTGACGTGAAGGCCTTCGTTTTTTCAACTATTCATAACCTTTACTGGATAGTTCATACTCCAAGTGATCCCTCAAATAATGGCCAAAAGGAAATCAGAATTTAAAGGATCTACACCAAAATGAAGGCATTAACCCAACTGTCTAGAAAGGTATAAAGAGTAAACCTTTTTGGTTGTAAGACTGATAACACTGAACTGGATCCAAAAGAACTGGATGCCCAGCGGTGTTACCAGAAGTGGGGTTTCTTCCATATCCAGCAAATATATCACTGATTAGGTCTTTTAAACATCATAATGTAGAAAGTTAACCTTTAATATTAATACTGACATGCAACTATCATTCAAATATCTGCTTTAAAGTGATTGATTCTACCATTTCAATAAGCAAACAGCATCAAGGAAAAAAACAAGACCTTTCAATGATGATTGAATTATGAAGCATCCTTTTTAAAAAAGGTAGGGCACTACACTGTTGAATGATTTCTATAAATAGAGAATGATTTGCAAATATAGAAAGCAAAAATGAGCCACAAAGATGAAAAGTCTCTTAATAAAATGGTATAGCATTTGAATAACTTGGATTTAGCACACAACAGCATTTCATTGTTACTTAAAGGAGATATCTACTAGCTAAATCTGTATTTCAAAATGCAATTTATGGGGCGGTGCAACAGTGGTTCAGTGGCAGAATTCTCACCTGCCATGACGGAGACCCAGGTTCGTTTCCCAGATCCTGCCCATACCAAAATTAAAAAAAAAATTGAAAAAATGCAGTTTATAAGAAAAGACTGGAAACAAAGACTTGTGGGAAACTTAACTTTTAAATAATAAAAAGGTGTTAAAAGGGTGCACAGGCGGTTCGGTGGTATAACGCTCACCTTCATGTGGGACCATGCACCACAACCTCTCTAAAAAAACGGTGTTAAAACAATCAAATAAATGAATTGCCATATATCATTAATAGATTCAGGTGTCAAATACTGAGACACTGCTGTTGAGTTTTTAAAAATAATTGCTTATATATTTTAAACAGGAATTCGTAACTACGTCCTGAAAGCAAAATTAAACACAAAACTTCATTACTGCAAAGAGATAACATCATTTTTAAAAACAAGAGGGTTTGTGAATTTTTATAAATAATGTCCATGAGTTTATAGGTTTGCAAAGAGCAAAATAGATTTCCAAGATGAATATTTTTTAGTAAAAATGTCTTTGGCAAAAAAAAAAAAAGTAGAAACATAAAAATATGGGATTCAATTGAGAAAAATAAACTGTAGGTGGAAATGGATGAAGACTAAATTTAAAGAATCTTAATTTTCCAAATGAGCTCATGTTTCAATGGATTATATATGCCACTCTTGACTCTGAAATGAGGCATAAGTTCTAGCACTTTTTTTTTAATAGCAAAAACTTTAGCTTTTGAATTTAATAGGCTCCTTCAGCATCAAGGTGAACACTCTGCAAACCTGTTACAAGGCTGAACATGAGTTGCATATGTCAAAACAATCATAAAGCTACTTTATAACTGAATTCCTCAGAAGATAAATCCTCTTGAATAATATCTAAGATCAATCTTTGCTATACTGAATTTCTTTACATTTTAAACTCATAATATTAAAAATGAAAACTGCACAAGTGGTTAAGTTAGATGCTATTAATATGAACAAAGAAGGACTGATGGATGGCCACAGCTCCAAGAAAGACTGAGTTCCATAAGGGCAACAGCACACCAGCATAAACCATCTTCCTGGCCTGGAAGTTTTTATCAAGGAGAAGTTATTTTGAGAAGTCACAATTCATTTCATATGCAGATTTTGATAATCCATGATTACAAGTTTTGCCACAATTAGTTCTTTATTTTTTCCAATCTGGCAAAGAAGCTTATAGATCCATTCTCTGAATCTTGCCTAGAAATTATTGTAGAAACAAAGCAAATAATTCACAAATACCCTCACAAACAGAAGATCATAATCAGCTCCTATTTAAAAGAAAATCTTACATGCTATTGATGCTGAGACACTGAATATGTTTTGTAATGATGATCCAGTTGATTATTTCAAGCGACACCAAGGTTAAGGTAGTGACACCGCCCTAAAATAAGGAAAGGTCTGGCAACTGACTTATAATGCCTCACACTTGAAGAGGGACACACATTTCTCTAAAATTGTGTGTTGACATTGGTACAAGCTCTATGGAGTTCTATGACAATATGTATGGAAAGCATGAAAAGCACAGTAACATAGACTCTAAAATGTAATGGGCTGAATAGATTTTAAGAGTAAGAATCATTATCCTAACAAATATTTATCAGAGAAACATATTTCAAAATCGATTATTACAATGAGAAATATAAAACCACATAAGTGCTCTGTATTAATTAAATAAATCATAGTATGAACATCAGGAAATAATAGGAAATAAAAGAGAACTGGTGCACAAAAGTGCAGAAAAACTTGACTGCTCATGGGCACAGTCTCCAAGTTTGATGGTATAAGGGTGGTCAGCTTAGAGATTCAGCACTCTGCAGGCTCCCCTGACTAGTGACCCTCAGGCAGGCCTCTGCATGAAATGTAGCTGGCCCTAAGGAAATGCATTTGCCTACTAGTTTCCACATCTCAAAAATCGCCTTTATACTACTTGCTTGTTGGTTTGATAGTATGTTGGTGTGGAAGCAACCTTAAATGAAGCATACACATCATTCTCATTAATATTCAAAGGAAGTCCATATTTTGAGGTCCAAGGAAGCAAAGTATGTCTGTAGGTATGCATGCGTATTGTTTACATATGAATGTACTATATGTTCCCTGTGTAACATGTGTTCCCTGCCACTATACATGTTGTCGATATTCTCTTTGGAATCTCCTGCTCCTAAATCTCTGATGTGGTCATTTAAATTTTCAGGAAATATGGTCAAGTTTTCCTAGATATCAAGATTCAGGAAGAATATCTGAAAGAATTAAGTGTAAGCCCAATAGTGGGTAAGTACTTGCCTA
This sequence comes from Myrmecophaga tridactyla, assembly GCA_004026745.1. Classification (NCBI taxonomy): domain Eukaryota; kingdom Metazoa; phylum Chordata; class Mammalia; order Pilosa; family Myrmecophagidae; genus Myrmecophaga; species Myrmecophaga tridactyla. Next base: position 24,083 of record PVIY010034209.1, read on the forward strand.
TCTCTGACAATGGGAACAGTGGGAAAAGGAGGGTTAAATCAGTACATAGTTTAAGAACCTGGGATTGGCTAGAAAAAATCAGAGAAAAATTCTACCAAATAAAACTATCACAAGAGGTGAGAAATTGGGTGCATGGGTGGTTCAGTGGTAGAATGCTCGCCTTCCATGCGGGAAACCCAGGTTCAATTCCCAGACCATGCACCCCCAAAAAAGAGACGAGAAGTAATGTATTAAATTTTAATACTATGTAACGCCACTTATAAAGCATTGCCTCTATAAACCAAAGTTGAAAGCATCAAGAATTAAAAAATCTGTGATTACAAAATCCCATTCGAGAGGTTGACTAGCAGTTTACAGTTTTAATCAAAATAACATTTTTTTGTGAAAAAGTAAATCATAAAACTATGGTAGGGTTTAAAAACATGAATGATCTTAAAATATTAAAGATCTTAAATGTTATCAGTGTTATCCTTATAAAGGGCTAAAGCTAAAATAGATTACGGGTAAATTATTTTAAACTTTCAAGGGAAAAAAAAAACTATGCTGCGTAATGGATTTAGAAGTACATAAAAGAGAGAATGGTTCTCAGAAATTTGAAAGAAAAAATTTTCTGACAAAAATAAAAAAAAAAGAAAAACAGATTTCACTTGAGAATAAAAATGGAGTAGCTCTAACTCCAAAAAAACAGAATTCAGGAGTGTAATAAAAGATAACATACCAAATCTGCAAAAATAGCTTGTGTAAACAGAAGAATGTACTAATAATTTATAAGTAGTAAATCTTTTCAATCATTTAAGAGAGAAAATTCCTATGATCCTATTAACACATGTTAAAAAGTTATTATAAACTCTTTCAACTATAATCAGTACCATTTAACATTTCTCTGAAAGCCTTACCCACATTTATAAGGTAGGAGATAGAAATATGACGTATAATGGAAAAATCATCATTATTGGCAGACTATAATTATCTACCTTGGAAAAAATAAGCTTCCCATACATAGACAGGAAATAGTCAATTTGAAGCTCAGCAGTTCATTTCATGAGGAGTACAAACAAATAAAAAAATAACAATAAATCAATTGAAGACAATTCCAAATATGCAAGAAAGCTGAAAATGGATGGATGGAAATACATAAATGTGATAATTAAGTTCATATGTCAGTTTGGCTAGGTTGTATTGTCCAGTTTTCTAGCCCAGAACACACTGGCCTGGCAGTTATTGTGAAGATATTTCATGGATTTAAATTATTAGTCAACTGATTGCATCTATGGCTGATTACACCTATGATCAAGTGAGGAGACTACCCTCAACAATGAGAGAAATCTCATCCAACCAGTTGAAGGCTTTAAGAAGAGAAGTGATGATTTCAGCAGTCAGAAAGAATTTTTATCCTAACTTCAGTCAGCTATCTTCTCCTGGGGAATTCATCAAAATCTTCATCAGCGTTCCCAACTCTCAGCCTGCCCTAGGGAATTCGAACTTTCCAGTCCCCATAGTCATGTTTCCCTGGAGAACACGATTGGTTTTGTTTCTCTAAAGAACCATGACAAGTACAAAAAATTAGGTAAATATGCTCCCCCGAAAGGGATCATAATAATTTAAACCCATTTATGATGAGCAAGTAAGAAAAAAAAATAGGCTTTAAGGTAACAACAATTAAAAAGTAAGAACTACACATTGGTAACAGGGAAAATAAATCAAGATGGAACAATTAAGATCCATATACACATATAAGAAATATTCAAACTAAAAAGTAATAACTGAAGTGACAAGATAAATATATGCAAATTTCACTTGGAGATTCGACAACACTCCTTTCCTGTCCACCTGTTAAGAGAACAAGTGGAGAAAGTTAATATAGACTTGAAAAACAAAGTTATGAATCTAGGAAGTCATTCTCAATGAATTTAAAATACTCATTTTAGAATATATATGGAGACTTTCCCTAAATCAATCACAAAGAATCACTGTCATTCAGACTAAAATCACTGACAATATAATAGCCTTAAAAATCCAGCAAAACATAATGTTGAATGCCTCTAGAACTGTAGAGGAAGCAATACAGGAAACTAGGAACAAAATGTAAAGAAACTGCTTATTTTCAAAGTAGTTACAAAATCACTGCACAGCCAACAGATTGGTTTAACAAAATGAAAGAAAAAAATCAATGTTTTGGTGAGGAAAGGAAGAAACTGGAACACTCAAGTATTGCTACAAGAGTGTAGACTGCAGTAGTTATTCTGCAGAGCAACCTCAAATTACTTAGCAAAATAATATACGCTCCTTATCCATGCCGGTTTGAATCTGCAGTGGACCCCAGAAAAGCTATGTCCTTTAATCCTCATTCAATATTGTTGGCTGGCAGCATTTTGATCGCTCCCATGGAGATGTGACCCACCCAATTATGGGTGGGAACTTTTGATCAGATAGCCTCCATGGAGTTATAACTCCACCCATTAATCCTTTAAAAGAGGAAAGGTTTTGGTGAGAGTTCCTTTTCAGAGCCACAGGAAAGCCACAGCAGAGCGGAGCAGAGCCACCAGGCTGAGAGAACCACAGAGTTCACCAGAGAGTGACCTTTGGAGATGAAGAAGGAGAACGGATGATATCTTTGGAGATGAAGAAGGAGAAAGCCCCTGAGGGAGCTTCATGAAAAGAGAAGCTGGGAGAGAAAGCAAGCAGATTGTTGCCACGTTCACCACATGCCCTCACAGTTGCAAGAGAAACGCTGAACCCATAGGCCTTTCTTGAGTGAAGATAACTTCTTCTTGGTGCCTTAATTTGGACATTTTTATAGCCTTGCTTTAATTGGGACATTTTCTCGACCTTAGGACTGCAAACTAGCAACTTATTAAATTCCCCTTTTTAAAAGCCATCCCGTTTCTGATATATTGCATTTTAGCAGCTAGCAAACTAGAACATTATGCTATAACTCGGTAGTTCCAATTACATGTTTTTCTAGAGAAACTTGTCCACAGGTGACAAAGGAATATCTACAAAGAAATTAATTTCAATGAAGAGCTTATGGAATAGTACATTAACACACTCTAAATCCAGACCTCTGTAAAAGTGGAACATTGGACAAAATATTGTCAAAATCAACATTTTCAGAATACTGAAAATTACTCAAGGTCTTAAAACATTCAAAGAAGGGTGGCTGCCGTGGCTCAGCAGGCAGAGCTCCGATCTGCCATGTTGGAGGTCTGGAGTTCGATCCCTGGTGCCTCCTGCCCATATGCAAATTAAAAAAAAAAAAAAACATTCAAA
>PVIY010034210.1:0-27340 GCA_004026745.1 Myrmecophaga tridactyla
TGTTCTCCAGGAAGCTGCGTATGCTCTGAATCAGCATCCGCTGTATGGTGCTGTTTCTCCCATAGACAGGATCCATGGGTCCAGGAACCAAGGGGTGGAAATGGGAGTGGTACCACTCACTATTACCCCTAGTGATCTAGTAGGAAAATTTTTGCTTCCTGTCCCTGCTACCCTGAGCTCTGCTGGTCTACAGGTTTTAGTTCCAAAAGGGAGGGTGCTTCCACCAGGAAAAACAACAATGATTCCACTGAACTGGAAGTTAAGATTGCCACCTGGTCACTTTGGGCTACTCGTGCCCCTGGATCAACAAGCCAAGAAGGGAATTGCATTATTGTCTGGAGTGATTGACCCTGACTATCAGGGGGAGATAGTACTGTAACTACACAATGGAGGTAAAGAAGAGTTTTCTTGGAATATAGGAGACCCCCTAGGGCATCGTTTAATACTACAATGCCCTGTGATTAAAATCAATGGAAATCTGCAACAGCCCAATCCAGGCAGGACTACCAATGGTCTGAAACTTCAGGAATGAAGGTTTGGGTCACCCTACCAGGCAAAGAACCATGGGTAAAGGGAACATGGAATGGGTAGTGGTAGAAGGTAGTGATAAATATGAACTACAACCACATGGTCAGGTATAGAAACGAGGACTGTGATGTTGTTTTGTTCCTGTTATACTATTTAAGTTGTAAGATATCAAGTTTAAGAATGAATATTACCCAAGCACTTGCATCCTATTGTGGAAAGGTTTAATGTGTTTCTCGTTATATGCAGGACAGTTGAGTATTGTTAGGTGAAAAAAAATGTGTGTTTTAATGTTTTTTATTTAGAAATCAGATGTGGTTTAAGGTGATATGTATAGCTGCCAAGTTGACAAGGAGTGAACGGTCATGGTCAGGTGTCACTTGGCCAAGTGGTGGTAACTGTTTGTCTAGTTGGACAAGTGGTGGCCTGTCTGTTGCAATGAGGACGTTTCATAGAGTTAAATCATGAGCACTTCAGCTGCATCCACAGCTGATTCCATTTGTAATCAGCCAAGGGGAGTGTCTTCTGCAATGAGTGATGCTCAATCTAAACACTGGAAGCCTTTTAAGGAGGATTCAGAAGAGACGGCCTCTCTTTCTGCCTTGGCTGGTGAGCCTCTCCTGTGGAGTTCATCCATACACTCCATTGTAATCATTGGCTTCACAGCCTGCTCTGTGGATTTTGGACTTTACATTCCTGCAGTCACGTGAGACACTTTAATAAATTTTATATTTGCGAGTGTTCCCTGTTGATTCTGTTTCTCTAGAGAACCCTAACTAATACAGCAATCAAATGGGGATATGATTGTGCAACTATTTTGCATTGGGCTACATCAGATATCAAGTACACATAGTGCCTTGATGGTGCTAAAGAAAGAGTCTATTTCACAATCAACAAAATGATGAACACACTTGGACATTTATTTTACTTCATATATGCATAGTATTTTGTTTTTACCAAAGTAGCATCATCACAATTTCCCTCTTACCCTTACAATACTTCTGCAAAGTAGATTAGAAAATTAATATTATCTACATTTTACAAATAAGGAAAGCTGAGGCTTATAAATGAAGAAAGTAACTTGCTCAAACACATTCTCTAACTCCTCCACCCCTATAGTACAATCATGGGCATATGGCAAACTTCCTTACATACTTACTATGCCCTTAGGTAATGTTTTCCATTCTTGTTTTCATAGATGCTGTAACCCTTCTAATATCCTGGTTTTATATAATAGAATTAGTAGTAAAATTTGCTGTCCACAAATTTTTTGATACTCCTCACTTCAAGAGATGGAGCCTTGAGTGTGAGCTGAAATTAGGAATTTTCTTCTCATGTAGAGAATAAAGCAGAAGTTTGTGACTTTGGAAAAGGTCAACAAAAATACTATGGTTCTCATTTTGCTCATTTTCTCTATCTTGAATTATTTGCCTTAGAGGAAGCTAGCCATCAATAGAGAGGCCAATATGACAAGAAACAGGTTTCCAGCCAACAATCAGCAAGGAACTGAGGCCTCCTGCTAATAACTTTGTCCATGGGCCATCTTAGAAATGGATCCTCCAGTTCCACTAATGCCGTCATAGGACCACAGCCCAAGTCAAGCCTTGATTACAAACTAAAAGGAGACACTGAACCAGAACTACCAAACTAAGCTGTTCCCAAATTCCTGGCTCCAAAACGTGAGATAATAGTTTGGGGTAATTTGTCACTCAGCAATAAATAATTCCATATTTGTTAAACCATTTCTATGTTTCTATAGGGAGAGGTTGGGGGCTGGTTATGTCATGTCTTTGGTCATGCTGGTTGAAATTTCAGGGAACCATAAATTATATAGTAAAACACAAGAGCCATAAATGTATAGCTGAAGTATATATACACACATACACACATATATATGCAAGAAAACTTTAAAATCATACCTCTTCCTCAAATTATGTATATAATTTATATTGAATTACATACATAAGTATAAAAATACATATATAGTGTGTGTATACAAATCCACTAATATGTCTCTTTTATTCTCATATGGTAAAATGTACACGGACTTTGTAGTAAACAAGTTTGATTCCTATTTTGATGCCTTACCAACTACATAATCTTGAAAAAATTTACTTGTTCACCATTTCTGTTTCTGCATTTGTAAAATGAATGTACTTTTACTGTGTTCCAAAGTCATTCTGAAGATTAAATGTCATTATTTGTGTCAAATGCCAAACATAGTGCCTGGTTCATAGAAAACACTCAAAGTATTAATTCTCTTTTCTTTTTCCTTGTCTTACTTGTCTTTCTTTTTTTCTTAATTATTGCTTCTTAAACGTACATTACAAATTATAAAGACAGAGTTTTAAATGGCAACAGTAGGTTGCCATTTAAACAGTAGGTGAATGGCAAGTAGAGGGTAATGTATTAGTTTTCCAGGATTACTAAGATAAATACCACACATTGGTTGACTTAAGCAATAGGAATTTATTGTCTCATGATTTTGGAGCTACGAAGTCCAGAATCAATGTCCTAAGAAGCCATGCTTTCCTGGAGTCTGTAACCAACTGGCTCTGGTTTTCCACAATTTTTGGAGTTCCTTGGCTACTTCTCTGCCTTCATCACATGATGATTTGCCTTTCTTATGTCTGCTTCTTTTGTTTTAGCTGACTTCTGGCTTCTACTAATGGACTGCATCCTCTCTTTATAAGGCTCTGGTCATATGAATTAAGGCCCATCTAATTGTGAAGATCCTATTCACAAATGAGTCCATACCTTCACCGATAAAAGCATCTTCAGAAGTTCTACTTACAAATAGAATCATACCCACAGGGACACTGATTAAGATTTGAACATATTTTTTTTGCATTTGAAGGGTTCCCAACAGGGGATAGTTTTATATGTGTACATTATCTCAATTTTCTTTTTCAGGGAAAAACAGTAAAAGTTTTATCTTTAAAAGCAAGATGGATCTTTAACCATAAATGCTTTCTCTTTGAGAGAAATAATTTTATAATTTGGGTGGTCAAGTCTAGAAATGAAATATTAATATGAGTTGACCTTTCTGTTTCCTTGCAATATTCTTTCATTGCTATACTCTTGAATTAAATATAGGCACTTTCTAATTGATATTATTCAATGATGAGATAATATAATTTTACTTTTGAAAATTAAGTTTATTTACATTGGATAAAGCAAAGAAATAGTCTGGTAACTAATAGGGCTCTGGATTGCAAGCAAGAGTTCCTTAGTTGTGTTAGGCCAAAGAAAAATTACTGGAAGGATACTGGGGGCTTCAGAGAATTAATGGAGGTAGGAGGACCATGTGAGATGGGAAGCATGAAAAACAGCAATGGCAAATAAAGAATAGTAAGGTCAGCTTATTACTGCTGTGATGAGTAACCTGTAATCTTTCCTTCTGCTATTGTACCTATCACTCAAGACTCAAAGGCCAAAGGGCAGCATTTGATTGGTCAAGCTAAAATCATGTGTTCTCTCTTGGCTGTACCAGGATGGTGCTACTAAAATATTGGCAAGTCCTTTGGATTTATTTTCACACTAAAATTGTACAAGATGGAGAGAAACAATTTCCCAAATCAAATGACACTATATTAGCAACAGACAAAGGGTGCTGGATTGATGAAAGTGACAAGTTTCTTCTAAGTACTGTTTTGACTGATATTTGAAGGGAAGAGAAACGATACATGCCAATGTGGCTAGAGAAATGGGAGATGGAGAAGATGAGATGTGAGAGCAAACTTTTATAATTATATATAAGATGAATATTGATAACTCAAGTTTGATTAAAATATCGACAATGACATTAAATATACAGATTATTGATATTTCTGAATTAAAATACAGAGTAAGAGCATAGAATAACTAGAAAAAGAGAATCTTTGTTGAGATTTACTTAAGGTTATTAAGGAAAGTATCCTCATGACTTGAATCAAACCATTATTTAAGTAATAGCAATATAATGATCTACATTGCAAATTAAATCAAAATAACCAAAAGATGCTACAATCTACCATGCTAAAAACAATAATGGGGCAATCTGTACTGTTTCCTTAAAAAAGATTGTGACCTCAGAAACTTTGACTGAGACTGTCATGTTTTTGTTGGATAAACTCAAACCAATCCATTCCCTAACAATTAATCCTTAGAAATAAGGCAAACAGATTCTTATCACTTTATACATGCAATCCAAAATGTGAATACTTCAAATAGCCATTCTCACACCTTCTTAATCTACCAGGTTAGGTGAAGGTTTAAAATCCTTATCTCATTGATTCTTATCATTTGAGGAAAGGTGAGGGAAGGGACTATATCAAGTTAGGTACACAGATAAAATACCTGGTTTTCTTGTTACATTAGTGTCAGGCTTCTATCTCCACTGCTAATTGCAGGAGAGAAAATGAATAAAAAAAGATGGTTTTGGTACAGATGTTAATTAGTTGCACTCAAACTTTTAAGCAGACTCAGAATTCTACCCCTTATTCTCCTACAAAGCATTTTAACAAATGGAAATTAAATTTATCTAATTTTCATCTTGAACTCTGACTGGAATAACTAGCTAGAGTATATTGAGAAGTGGTTTTCTGATATAAGCTGGGTTTTACAAGTGGAACACCCAGAAGTGATACAATAAAAATGACAGAAAATGCCTAGCAAATCTTTATCAAATATGTACAATTAAAACAGTAAGATTTTTTATCTAAATACCAGTCAGCATTTTGGAAACTATCTAACCAGCCAAACAGCAATATTCTATGCCATATATACAATTAGGTATGTACCCATTAGCTTTGTTTTGTTTTGCTTTTATAAATTATCATTTTTGTTATTTATTTCAAGTAAGTTTAGAAAACAGTAACAAATATGAAATTTAAATAAATATGTAGGAAATACTTCCTTTTACAGATAGTCAGGCATTGCTTCTCCTCATTCTTTGTCTCTATTTTTTCTGTCAAGAAACTACCAATATGTAGAATAACATGAGACTATCCAAAAATCCAACTTCACTTTCATTATCTCATACTCTTTTCAATTCTATTTTATACTTTTTATAAAACTGCTTTATTCTTGTAATGCCACTATTTACTTGTACATTTATTGCACAGCAGAACAATGAAAGTTGCTAGGCAGAATAAATAGTTTGAGACCCCTTCATATGCAAAGACAGCAAAACTAAATTCTCTAGAATATGTTGATATTATATTCTTCTTGCCTTTTAAACTATCAAAAAGGAGTTTTAGAAGAGTTGCATGAAATCATCTATTAAGAATCAACTGGGCACACCAATCTGGCATGGATGGAAGGGCAGAGATTGTAGTGCAGAACTGTAAGTAAAGTCTCTCAAATTGTGGAAGTTGGCACCCCCCTGCCCTCTGAATGGCATGGCAGGTTGTGTGAAAAAAGAAGCAGTCTTTACTAGAAACCAGACAAGGAGAGCTCAAGCAAGCTCCAATTGTGGATTTAATTAACAAATTTGGACTGCTGAATTCAAGCTCCAAGCATAGATAAACTTGAAGCAAGCACAAAAGAAATCTGAAGATCTCTCCCAGCAGAGAAGAGGCAGGGTGACAAAGCAAAAGCAAAAATAAAAACAAAAACAAAGCAGAGACTTCTGGAGTCGGCCAAGCTCACAATACTGGAAAAGGGCTGTGCCCCAGGAAAAGGGGCACCAACTCTGGTTCTTGAGTGGCAAACCCAGGGACTGGGTAATTGCTCTGAAAAGAATTTTTTTTTTTCTTTTCTTTCCTTTTTTTTTAAACTTTTTAGAAGCCCATTAAAGAAAGTCACAGGCATTTTCAATTGTCAGCACTGCCCCAGGGAAGGACAGAGTTGAAGTTAAGGAGATAATTCCTTAAAGGGTATATCTTCCCCCAGGGGAAGGGGCATGGGTGGGCAGGGCACAGGGTGGCCCTCATTTGGAGAATTCAGACCCTAGGGCCTGGAAAACAGAAATGCTTACAATCATTTGCCTCAGCCATGCTTCAACCACACCTCTGGCAGGGACAGGGTTTACTGAGAATTAAAGGCACTGTACCACTTTACATTGGTGGGGAGCTGCAGGCTGACAAGCACCACCTTCTGGGCAGGATAGAAGAAAAAGCATAGACTCAAGAAGCTTCACAGGAAAAACTAGCATCTTGCTGGGTTTCAACAAAAGGGAAACTTGATGGTGATTACACCCTCTTCTTTAGACCTGGGCATGTCTTGTCTGGGAAAATTTGATTGATGTCAATCATATTCGGAGAGACCCTCCTAAAAAAACTTCCATATAGGCAGGGCAAGAACCAGAAAAACAAGAGCTGAAAAATCTTTATCAGTTAAACAGAAGCTATGCTAGAGGTCTAGAATGAGTTGAACTGAATGTCAGAGAATAGATAGAGAATAAAGTCAACCAACAAAAAAACCCTAGGTAAAAGAGAAAATGACCTCTGGAATAAACTAATCAAGGAAATCAGATGTCTAGACATCAACAAAAAATCACTAGTCATACTGTGAACTATGACCCAGACAAAGGAACAAACACTTCAAATGAGATACAAGAGTTGAAACAGCTAAGATATTTAAATACCTTTGAAATCAAATCAATGAATTGCAGGAAAATATGGCAAAAGAGGTGCAGAAGACACCGGTGTCCACAGAGAAGAGCTCAAAAGCTTGAAAAAAAAGGCAGAACTTATGGGAATGAAGGGCACAATAGAAGAGATAACAATTACAATGGAGACATACAACACCAGATTTGAAGAAGCAGAAGAAAGGATTAATGAGCTAGAGAACAGGACATGAAATCTTATGCACACAAAAAAAAAACAGGTATGGAAAAGAATGAAAAAATATGAGCAAGGTTTCAGAGAATTGAGTGACACATGAAGTGCATGAATATAAATGGTATGGAATGGAAGAAAAAGGGGCAGAAAGAATAATGGGGGAAATAATCACTGAAAATTTCCTAACTCTTACGAAAGACATGAAATTACAGATCCAAGAAGTATAGCATACCCCAAATGGAATAGATCCAAATATATACTATACAGGTTTGAAACTGTTATGTAGCCCAGAAAAGCCATTTGGAGATGCAGAAAGAAACCACCCCCACAGAAGCTGTTTGTAACCAGAAGTCCAAGGACTAGCAAACAGCAGCCATGTGCCCTCCAGCTGACAGAGGTATTCCAGGCACCACTGGTCTTTCTTGAGTCAAGGTATCTTCATTTGGACATTAGTTTGGACATTTTTATGGCCTTAAAACTGTAAACTTATAACTTAATAAATCCCCTTTATAAAAGTCAACTCACTTCTGATATATTGTATTCCAGCAGCATTAGCAAACTAAAACAGACCTACTCCAACATACTAATCAGATCTTCAAATGTCAAAGACAAAGACAGAACTCTGAAAGCAGCAAGAGAAAAGCAATCCATCACATGCAAGTGGAACTCAATAAAACTAAGTGTAGATTTCTCAGCAGAAATCATGGAGGCAAGAAGGCAATGTTATGATATATTTAAGATACTGAAAGGGAAACACTGCCAACCAAGAATTCTATATCTAGCAAAACTACATTCAAAAATGAGGGAGAGTTTAAAATACTTTCAGAGAAACATACAATGAGAGAGTTTATGAATAAGAAACTTGATCTATAAGAAATACTAAAGAGAGTGCTGCAGGCAGAAAGGAAAAGACAAGAGAGATATTTGGAGAAGAATGTGAGTATGGTTGAAAAAAAGGAATGCTATGGGCATCAATGACACTAGAAGTAAATATAGAGGATAAAAAATGGGACTATATAACTTTGTGAAACCTAGATTGGAAAATAATGGTGATTAAATGTACAAATATAAGGAAGTTTTTACATGAGGGAAAACAAAGGACTGTCACCATTATAAAGTGCTGAAAATGGGATGGTACATGAAAAAAATACAATCAATGCAAACTAGGGCTTATAGGTAACAGTAATATTGTAATATCCTTCCATTAATTGTAAGAAAGGCAACATAGCAAAGCTAAAAGTCAGGAAGAGGATGATATAAATGAGGGGTATGAGATTCTAATTGTTGCTGTTGTTTCTCCTTTCTATTTTTTAGTTCTTTTTAATCTGTTCTCCTCTTCTTGCTTTGTGGAAGAAATGGAAATGCTCTCATATAGATTGTAGTGGTGAAAACATAATTTTATGATTATACTAGCGCCCAATGATTGTTTATTTAGGTTGGATCGTATGGCGTGTCTAAAAAATAAATAGAAAAATACAAGTGCTGGAGAAGATGTGAAGGGAGAGGCATAACTATTCACTGCTGGTAGGACAGTGTGGTGGTCCCACAGCAGGCTAAGTATAAAGCTGGCTAGATCACAGTTATTTGGTATATACTTGGAAGAACTGAAAGCAGGAACATGAATAGACATTTGCACACTGGTTTTTATGGTGACATTATTCATGATTTGCAATGGACGGAGGTGACCTCAGGGTACATCAATGGATGAATAGAGGGGCAACCTGTAGTGTATACATACAAGGGAATACTGAGAAGTGGCAAGAAAGAATGAAGTGGTGAGGCATGCAACTAGGTAAATGAAACTTGAGGACATTATGTTGAGTGAAATAAAATTGAAATGAAAGGAAAAGTATTGTAAAGCCTCACTAATATGGACTAGCTATAATGTGCAAACTCTGAGAATTGAATTCGAGAACATAGGTTATCAGGGGATAGAACATGGTCAGAGATTGTGCAATTGACAATTAGGAAGTACAGAATGTTCAATAAGGCTTATTGTAAAGGTCCCTATATTGTAAGCACTATATCAGTCATATCTATTTCTGAGTTTTAACTATTATTTCTAAATTCTGAGATGTTGAGCTCTTTGTAATAATCTGGTAGTTTCCTGCAACTTTGGGTATCTGTGTAACACCTAGAACTCAGAGTTAGAGTTCTGCAGCTCTGAAAGTCAGCATTATTCTTTATAGCAATGGTTAAAGAAGCTTAAAAAGACATCAGACTTCAGTGAGAGATATGAAATGGACTTGTTTAGGACTAAGGTAATCAGAATACAGGATAATGGATGATATTGACTGTATTTTAAAACTTCCACTTCTGGGTAAGATCAAAGGTAGAGATGTTTATTTGGTACAAAATTGATATTTTCTGTACCATACCATCTAATTTAACCTGGATGGTCAGTTTATTTAAACAACATAACTAATAGAACCTAGAATAGGGAGTGAGGTCCTATTATTCTTTACAGATTAATATAATACCTCAATACATCCAAGAGTGTTTTGCAAAGTCCCTTTGAGAGACTGGGGGAAAATGTGGAAATATTACACTTCCCCACACGAGAATTCTTGATATTCTCTCAAGCATTATGGATTCCCAATTTAATAAGCCAAGTACTCAATCTTGGAACTTACTCCTACAAAGGAGAAGCTAAAGCCTACTTCTAATTATGCCTGAGAGTCACCTCCAGGAAACCTCTTTTTTTGCTCAGATGTGGCTTTTTTCTCTCTTTGAGCCAACTCTGAAAATAAAGTCACCACCCAACCCCCCTACACGGAACATGACTCCCAGGGCTATAAGTTTCCCTGGCAACATGGGACATGATTCCCAGGGATGAGTCTGGCCTTGGTATTGTGGGATTGAGTAAACCTTTTTTGACCAGAAGGGGTAAAAGGAATGAAACAAAATAGTTTCAGTGGTTAAGACATTTCAAATAGAGCCAAGAGATCATTCTGGTGGTTATTCTTATGCATTATTTTGATATTTCTTTTTAGTTCCTGGAGTATTAGAATAGCTAGAAGGAAAGACCAGAAACAGTTGAGCTGTAACCCAGGAGCCTTGCTTCCTGATAACGATTGTTCAACTCTATAGCTTTTATGGTGCTACTGTGTGATTGTGAAAATCTGTGACTGATACTCCCTTTGTTCAGTGTAGGTGCAGATGAGTAACAAAATAAAAACATATAAATAAAGACATAATTAAATGGGGACGGATATGGGAGGTTTTGGGTGTTCTTTTTAATTTTTAATTTTTTTGAGTAATAAAAATGTTCCAAAATCTATTGCAGTGATGAATGCGCAACTATATGATGATACCGTGAACATCAACAATTATCCTTACATTATGTCTGATAGGTGCTATCAAGTATTATAATGCCCTAACATTAGAGAACTATCAACCTTCTACTGCTGTGTATCATCATAAACATTATTCCTCAAGTTATCGATATTCAAATAGGTAATATGAAAATCAAATTCAATTTTATTAAACTTTTTATAATCAATTCACTATAATGAAGCATAGCACTGTAGCTTTTTATTAATTGTCAAAAAATCATTAAGTGGTAAAACCTGAAATATTTTACAACTTTATGAGCTTTTCTTGGGAAAAGATTCATAATGTAAATTCTCTTTGAGCAAATATATAGAATACACTAGGCAACAAATCGCATTTTTTGTGTATGACTTTGTTTTCACAATGACCTTTGAGTAGTTTATACATTTATTATCAATATAATTTGATTGATTTAAATAAATTCTTTATTTTTTCCTATATACAACTCCTCATCTTCCTGCTTAGGATGTTCCTCCAACTCTACACGGCCAAATCCTCTCCATTTGGGGCCTGACTCCAATGGCACTTCTTCTAGGAAGTTTTTTTCCTAGCTGAAATCATCTCTATTGACTAGTATAGAATAGTAGTTCTCCATTTTTGTAAAAACATGGATTTCAGAGACCCATTTCAGATAGAAGGAATCACTGCGGGCAGGTAAATTTTTACAATTTCCCAAAGTGATTCTGATATACATCAAAGTTTAAGACCCATAACCACATGTTTTATTTGCATCTTTATCTCACTTATTACTCTCAGTTTTGCTTAACAGTTATTTATATTATCTGTTTTTAATCCCATATTAAAAGTAAGCTCCCTCAGAGCAGACTTCATATTCCTTATTCTTTTTTATATCCCTAGAAGTACACAGTAGGTGTTAATAAATGTGTTGGAGGAATGAATGAGCTCCTGGGTGATTTTTAACAATATCTAAGTTATTACATTGTTAACAATAATTTTACAAATTACCTAGAATTTTTCCAACGTTAGGGCAATAGGTGATAAGCACTGTCAGAGAAAGATGTGTATTATTACTCATTTGATCGCCAATGCTACTGACATTATAATTTTGTTCTATAGCAGAAATAGCAAGTAGAATTTATCTTATGTATCATCTCTGATTTTTAATGGTTACATGGCACTCTGCGTTGAGGATTCTGCAGCTGTGGACTCAATATAAAATAATCCTAAGCACCGTGGTAGACACATTTTATGGCTAAGAAAATGAACAATCATGGTGTGAGTGCTCAGAATGTGCCATTCCTTATCTTCTTTAAGAGATACCAAGTGTTCTTCCCATGACACAAATAAAAAGGTACGATTCCAAGAGGTCACTAATTCAAATGCCTGCAGGGACCAGGCAGGTAACAAAAATATATAACGTTTATCTGGAGAAGATGAGAATTTGAAGAGATTTCTACTCTACAGGGCCAGCAAACACTCAGTACTGGCTGGCCAACTGTATTGCAAATCTACAGGCTCATTGTTATCAGCTCTTCTTGCTTTGCAACAGGAGCCAGTGAGCAAAGATTTCTCTGGGTACACTTTCTGATTCCTAAATGTTAACAACCAATTCAATTTTCAAAAAAAATATTGTCCAGGCGAATTGAAAAATGTACTTCATACTATACTTCATAACTTATTTAGATTCTTTCTCTCTCCTTCCTGGATTGTGCAAATTGATTTGAACAGTTAGAATCAATTGCTAATTTCAATTGTGCATTCTTCATAGAGGTGAACCTATGATGGCAAGGACTCCTGCCATCAGTCTTGTCACAGGAAAGACAGCTTCAAACAGTCTTCTGTTGGCTATTTTGTTTGAAGGTGGTGAATCTCCATTCCTGACACAGATCTCCTTATGGTGAAGGAATGAACTGGATCATCAAAGAAAAGGATCAACTATTCTTTGAAACTCAGGTGATAGAATTATTATTCTCAACACATTTTACTTTAACAAATGTAGATAAATAAATAGGACAAATGAGGGAAAACATGTTTGAAACATACCTCCAAATGGTTTGTACTCACTTTAAATTAAGTATGATTTGAATAACTATGATTCAGTTAGGGGAAATAGTCCTTATATTTTTAACTTGACCAATATTTTGCCTTGCAATTTGCCTTCTCCAAGAAGTATACTGTTAAGGTCCTTGATTTAACAGCTGTATAAACAACTTCTTTAACACATGGCCACAATGCTGAGTAACATCCTTACAATTACAGAAAGCTCCAGGGCACTGGAGCATGTGTGGCTTCATATTTTTCTCTATCTTGAAGGGCTGTTTTCACCCATCATGTACTAATACTAATAGAGCTTGCTGACCCCAGAGCAAGAGCACCTCACCTGTGAAGGAGTGTAGGTGCTGCTTGAATGGTTTGCAAATAAATATTAACACCCGTTCAACCTTATATTGCCCAGTAAATCTCTTGGAGGGTATAACTCAGTCAGTTCGACCACAAGCTGTTATAATTAGGTCAGATGAGGAATACAAACACTCTGCCATTAGCCATATTTCTCAACTCTTCTGATTTTAACAAATACTCCCAACGGACCGAAGGTTAAAATTTATGACCCTGTGTCCCTTAAGACAGCAGGGGGAGACGTGATTTTCATTTTCCTTGAGTTTATTTAGAGTAGTCTCTCTAATATGTGGGTATCACTATTTGCATTTCAGAGCCACACAATTAGACTTCCCTCTTGGATTGACTCAGGAACCTCTGACCTTTTGGGGATTCTGCATTTGGGGAAATGGAAACAGACAAAAAAGAAGTAAAAAGCAAACCAAAATCAAAGCCAAAACAAAAGTGAAAATTATAACAACAAAAACATCCAGGCAATAAAATGAGTCTCAAAATGCTCCTTTTCCTTGTACATTCCAATGACAACAGCCTTGTCAAAAGTCTATTTATTTATTTATTATTTTATTTAAATGATGTATCTTTATTCTTGGATCATGTTTGGATACCAACTCTGCAGAGTAGGAGAGAAATATGTTCAGCCTTCCTGGTCAGGAAATGTGAACCAGCTTGAATAAAAGATGAATTCAATTTGAAGTTGATCTCCCCTCACCATGTCCACAGACCTCTGGTATCTCATTTCATCCTTTATATGATTTCTGATAGCAAATGAAATGGAAATCCAAAATCAGCACACCAGGGCCAGATTTGGGGTTGAGGGCTAAGATACAGGGTGTTGTGTCAGGGATATATCAAAATACAGCCCTGGGGTTGTCAACCATGGATTCCATGGCTGTAGTTCAATTTTGGATCCATGTCAAGGAGCCCTGCTGCCCATCACAGTGAGAGACTGGCACCTGAAACCAACAGAGTCTAAAAGGATCTCCAGTGACTTCCTGTGACCCACTAGATAAAGTTAAAGCTCTATCCAGAATATTAAAGTCTCTTATAACTTGAACTCTGCCTACTTTCCTAGCAATATCTCCCCTGCATATATTTATACTTCTTCTAGGCATGAAAATGACTTACTATCAAGTTTGTTAGCTGTATGTTTTCTCATATGCTGTTCCTTCTACATGGTAATTCCTTCTCTTCCTTCTTCATTTTGAGAATTGCTATATATTAATTTTTAAGATCCAGCTCAGAGGCCTGTTTCTCTGTGAACTGGTCTACAGGTGAATGCATTTTCTTTTAGGCAAATATTGCATACTATATATTCAGTCATTATAGCTTGGCCACACTGTATTACTATTATTATTATCATCTCTCCCCATAAAAGGCTGAGAGTTTTTTCATGTGAGTGGTGTACCCTCTTCATCTGTACACTCAACAAAGAGCATAATGTGGTACTTTACATATTTTAAATGAGCAAAAAATTAGTCATTGAATAAAAAAATCATGTAAACAAATGACTTGGGGGGAACACTGCTCTAGAAATACTCCTTGTAATATGTTTAGAACATCAGTTGGGTCTAGTCTCTATTGCTCAACAAAGCCTTGGGCCACATTCCTGTCAGTCCTGTCTTCCTTTCCCAATGAAATACAAAATTCTGCTTACAAAGCTGTGTTAGCTAGTAAGCTGCCAGATTGTAATACACCAGAAATGGAATGACTTTTAAAAGGATAATTTATTAAGTTGCAAATTTACAGTTCTAAGTCTGTGAAAATGTCCGAATTATGGTAAGGCTATAAAAATGTCCAAACTGAGGCATCCAGAGGGAATACCTTGACTTAAGAAGGCCAAGGATGCTCAGCTGGAATAGCACATGGTAACATCTGCTAGCTTTCTCTCCAGGCTTCTTCAATGGCTTCCCAGGGGGCTCTGTCAGTTCTGAGCTTTTTTCAAAATGGTTCCCTCTTTAATGGGCTCCAGTAAGGAACCGCACCTTGAATGGGTGGAGACACATCTCCATGGAAACCACCTGCTCTAGTTTGTTAGCTGCCGGAATGCAATATACCAGAAATAGAATGGCTTTTAAAAAGGGGAATTTAATAAGTTGCTACATTACAGTTCTAAGGCTGAGAAAATGTCCCAATTAAAACAAGTCTATAGAAATGTCCAATCTAAGGCATCCAGGGAAAGATACCTTGGTTCAAGAAGGCTGATGAAGTTCAGGGTTCCTCTCTCAAGTCGAAGGGCACATGGCAAACACAGTCAGAATTTCTCTCTCATCTGGAAAGGCACATAGTGAATGCGGTCAGGGTTCCTCTCTCATGTGGAAGGGTGCATGGCAAACATAGCATCATCTGCTAGCTTCTTCTCTTGGCTTCCTGTTTCATGAAGCTCCCTGGGAGGCATTTTCCTTCTTCATCTCCAAAGGTCACAGGCTGGTAAACTCTCCACTTCTCGTGGCTATGTTGTTCTCTGCTCTCTCAGAAATCTCTCTCATTCTCCTAAATGTTTCTTCTTTTATAGGACTTCAGAAACTAATCAAGACCCACCCAAAGGGGTGGAGACACACCTCCAGCTAATCCAGTTTAACAACCAACTCTTGATTAAATCACATCACCAGGGAGATGATCTAATTACAGTTTCAAACATGCAATACTGAATAGGGATTAGAAGAAATGGCTGCCTTTACAAAATGGGATTAGGATTAAAACATGGCTTTTCTAGGGTACATACATCATTTCAAACCAGCACACCATCTAATCAAAAATTACCACCCACAACAAGGTGGGTCACATCTCCATGGAAACAACTGAAAGATTCCACCCAGCAATATTGAATGAGGATTAAAGAACATGTCTTTTCTGGGGTATATAATAGCTTCAAAATGGCACAAAGGCCTTCAACAAAAACTAGCCTGACCTATAGCAAAGGCCTATTGCCTTTGCAAGCTATGCAATGCTTTTCTCCCTTTAATTTAGTGGAACTTGAACTTTATTTCTTGTCACCTACCTTTGCCCTAGGTGTCCTTGCTTGTGTCTGAATTTAGAACAACAGATATTGCATATCCTTAGGGGATTCTGTCTTTTAGAAAGTTAATACCATAAACACATGAAAATACTTAAAAAATAAACATGCCATAACATGGATGAACCTTGATGACATCGTGATGAGTGAAAGAAACCAGACACAAAGGGACAAATATTGTATGATTTCAATGATTTGAAACAATTAGACTAAGCAAACACCAGAATCAGAATCTAGAATATTGGTTACCAGGACAGGATGGAGATAGGGAATGGGAAGTTAAGGCTTAAGATGTACAGGGTTACTATTTGGAATGATGGAAATGTTTTGGTAGCACAGTATTGTGAACATAACCAGCAGTACTGACATATATCTGAATGTGATTAAACAGGGAAATGTTAGATTGTATATATGGTAACAGAATTAAAAATTAAAAAAAATATTAAACATAAGGATATTAAATAAAAATTAGAATACTACCATAATTTACACACCAAGAAAATGAATTTCTGGAACAGAAAAGAAGCAGAATAATTGTAAAATTTTTAAAAGGGAACTATTGTGATATTGCCAGAGTAAGATGGGGAGAGGTTCCAGATTATCTAGTAGCAGCACTCCCAGACTTCACTTTTCATCTCAGTTTTGGACGTACCTACTGACTTAATGATAGTCCCTATGCATCTTCCCAAAAGTTTATGCTTTTTGAAAACCAGGATTATGACATCTGATCTTTTTCCTAAAGATCTAAAGTATCTATCAATTTCATTGATATTCAATATAATCTTATTAATTAATAACAGATAAACTCTCTCTTAATAGACTAATTTTTAAATTCTAAGTTGCTGGTATTGAGTCTAGAAATTATTGAAGAAATGTTACTTGTTAATTAATATGTAATTATTACGCTTATTAAACAAAATTTTGTTAATTTCTAATAAAAGTTGGCATTTTTATTATTTAATCAACTTTAATGGATCATATTTTTGAGCTTGAGTATGGGTGTTTTTGAAAATATATATCCAAAATCCTCAATTATTTCTTTCCTTTACAAAACACCTCAAATTGTTAAAGTTTGAGTGATTTTGATGTGTTTGAAATTCCATTCAGTTGTTTGAATTCCATTCCATTTTAGAGTCTGCTGCAGTCCCAATTCATGGCAAAACATGAGGAATGTTTTCTGTGATTTTTTTTCCTTTTTGTGACTTTTGTTGAGTTTTAGGGATTGTGTGAAGGCATGCTGTATTCTAAGCCTACTATAACAAATTACCACAAATTTGCAGACTTAACATAACAGAAATTTATTCTGTCACAGTTCTGGAGGCAAGAAGTCTGAAATCTAAAAATCAGCAGGCCCACACTCCCTATGAGTTCTAGGGGAAAATCTGTTCCTTGCCTTTTCTAATTTCTGGTGGCTGATAGCTACCTTCCTTGGCTTGGGCCTACATCACTTCAATCTCTCTCTCCATCTTCACATCACCTTCTCCTCTGTGCCCACCTTCTCTGTGTGAATCTTATAAGGGTACTTGTCACTGGATTGGGTGCCCACCCAGGAAGTCCAGGATGATTTTTCATCTCCAGACTCTTAAACTTAATCACATCTTTGAAAACACTTTTTCTAAACAAGATAACGTTCACACGTTCTGTGAATTAGGGCATGCACATATTTTTTTGCTGGGGGGAGTGTCACCCCCTATGTCACTCCACTATGTATGTCTATATTTAGAAATTATATAAGAACAAAAGAATCTTTTTTGAATGATGCAAGCCTTCATATTTTTATTTTGATTTGGGCTTTTTTGTTTCATGAGTATGATTTTGGGCTGTATTTGATATTGTTTTAGAAATAAATTCATTTTAATGAGGAACTTTTTATTACTTTGTTGGCTTTTTGGTCAGCCACACAGGGAAGTTATAGTTTTATTATTAATTGTATTATTTGGACATGGACTTTTTTAACCTATAAGAATAGTCCTAATGGAAGATTTTTCATTTTTTTGCCATAACATGTCACTTTATATACCTTTCAATAGTGAAAGGTGTCAATCCCAAAGATAGAGTGGATTCAGAGATGGTTTCACTAAGACTCTTGATTAATATCTGGAAGCCTGAGAAGTTATTTTAGGAGACATATCAGCACGTGTTTCTTGTTGGACAAGTCTCAATAGAAGAAGTTTATAGACATATGAAAATAACTCATGGCTTATTTTTTTACCAGTCTTGTAAAACTCTGCACAAACGTATTCCTTTCATTCTTTGTTCATATATATAGACCCCAGATTTAAACCTTCCAATTGTAAAATCCCAAGCCACCAAATATTCCCAAGAATATAATTTTTTCCATTTTCCATGGTGGTTGTTAGACTATTTCTATTTTACTGCAGTTTTATATCTGCTCTAAAATACCTATTACTCAAAAACAGGTTGTAAGATTCTGACAAAGATCTCTTACTGATGCTTCCATGATATAGAGGAGCTTTTGAGGCTCCATAAAGAAGAATACTAGTCAGTGAACCAGAGCAACTGTACTAAGTAAATAACAAAGCTCTAGCCAAACTTACCTTTGCTGCATGCAAAGGAACCCAGGAGAAAAAGAGTGGACATCCATTATACGATTCTGTTGGACATTAACTTACTTCTAGGTGCTCAAGAATAAAAATACACTTTCTTTGATTACAGTGATTATTTTATTTAAATTTAGATTTCATTATTACTAATTTATTTCTACTCAGCTCAAGGACTAAGTCTGTATCAATCATTTCTTTTAAAAGCCGTTTGTTGTTTAAGCTGGTCAAGATATTCCATTTTCTTCTCTTATTTACAACTCAATGTAAGAGAGGTATGGATAATAAATATTTATATCCAAAGGATTAAGACTCATTTTTAATAAATTGGCAATGCTCTAACTCTAAAATTATTCCATTAATAATGAATAGTCACAATGTTATCCTACCAAAGAGAACATATGTAGCACTGGGCAACAGTGTCTCCTCATACATATCATCACAGAAATGTTGTGTTTGGAGCATACACACTCTCAAAAATCATGGATTTATAAAAGGATGTTAAAAATAATTAGCTCAGTGCACCTCATTGGCACAAATACTGGCAAAACAAGGTAAACCATCACTATGCTGAGGTTTTCCTACAGGGAAAACATGATTGATAGTAAATACAACCCAGTTGTGCGTTATTGGCAGTAAAATTCCATAAGGGCAGGGATTTTGTCTCTCTTACTCATTACTGTTCCTGGCATATAGAAGGTGCCCTCAGGATGTCTGTTGAATGAGTAAATAAAAATGCTAAACATGAGAGCAATGAGATGTGAGCTTTACTCTATAGTGAAAGGCATGATTTTTCCAGAAGATAGACTGTTTCTTAAAGCTAATACAACTTCCGCGAGAGACCCAGGTTTGATTCCCGGCCCATGCACTTCCAAAAAAAAAAACCCAAAAAAACAAAACAAAACAAAACCTAATAATAATAATACAGCTTCCTATTCACCATTATCAATTAGAAAAACCAAGTCCAAACTTCCTTTGAAAGTTTTCAGATCCTTGTTTAAATCCATGATTTGGATAGAATGTGTCCATATCATCTGATCCAAGGGCTCTTTGTAATTTAGCAAGATTAGTAAAGGTATGCTTGGCTCCTTCAGTCCTTGGATTGCCAATGTTGGGGAAGTTCATGATAGAACAAATTCCCCATAGGCAAAAACTTTATCCAATTGACCTCTTCACTCCTAATGAGAAAACTGGTTGGGAAAAGAACAGCAACTTGTGTGAAGTGACCCTGACAAAGTGACAGAGCCAAGACTAAAACCCAGTCCCCTTGTACCTTGTTTCTGAGACCACAAAGAAGAGTAAGAATGACACTGTGGGTCTTTGAAATCATAGAGGAAAGATGTCAATGCTTTCAGCCTCTGTGGTTGAACAAATGCTACGGAAGAACCCTTCGAAGACATATCCAATCATCTTCTTGCTTTCCCTCCCTTACTTTTATCCCTTTCTTTTACTTCTCTCTGATAATAACTGTATTCAAGCCATCATTTTTTGTTTGAAAAATATCCTTTCCCTCTTCCAGATGATTCTAATATTCTTGCTTAATGGATTCATGTTCTTATTCAATCCTAAATTTTTCTTGAGGACACTTGAGAATGACAGCGATATACCAAAGATGGTGAGAAGACAACAATATGTCAAAGATGGTCTCACCAATGATTAGCAGATTTGGGACCAGAACTGAGGTTTCTTGTTTCCTACTCTAAGTTCTTCTTTCCATTATAAGCATCTTTGGGAGAAATAGCAATTCCCTGATTAATTAGAAAATTGCCAAAGATGGATAAAATGACACTTCTAAAATGTTGTTCTCCTGAATGAAATCACACATTCTTTCTTTTTCCCTTCTCCCTGCTCAAGATCCTCATTGCCTCCTGGCTTATAAGATAAAGTTCCAAATCCCCTTTCCCCCAATTTTTTGACTTCTATAATTGGTCTGTATTCTAAATTTCCTTTTCAGGACTTCTGTCTTAGAAACAAGCTGGTTTATTTACCACCCCCAGAACAAACAAGGTTTCTTGTCTTTTCTTTATGCCATGCCTCTCTACCAAAAATAATTCACTTCATCCCTTAAGACTCTACATACATACATGAACACACATACGATACACGCACACACATATAATACACATGTATATTATACTGGATATGTAATATATACAATAAAGATTTATTAATATCTTAATCATGGATCATATGCTTTTATATCAAAAAGATACCTGGACATAATCTAGTGAAATTCTTTACTGAAATACTGAAATTCCTTCATTTGGGGTGAGAAAATAAAATTCCAGAGAAACTA
This sequence comes from Myrmecophaga tridactyla, assembly GCA_004026745.1. Taxonomy (NCBI): domain Eukaryota; kingdom Metazoa; phylum Chordata; class Mammalia; order Pilosa; family Myrmecophagidae; genus Myrmecophaga; species Myrmecophaga tridactyla. Next base: position 20,851 of record PVIY010034210.1, read on the forward strand.
AGTGAATTTGTCAAGGATTCTAGGTACTACAAGAGAATCTGAGGAGAAGGAAGAAAGAGAAGGAAATGGAATTTAGTTTTCTTTATATAGGTCAGGAATTTATAGTTGGGAGTTGTATTTCTGTTTTACATATAAGAACATTAAGGGTACGGTAGTAACATAAATTGTGTGGGACATAAGTATGGAATGGAATAGTTGGTTTTCATCTCCCAAGTCTAAGTTCTTCATTAAATCCAAATGCTCTCTAATTTTGAAGATGATAGAAAGCTAATCATTCAGAGTTTAATCTATACAAGATACTATAAATCTATAAAATCTATATAAGATACTATAAAATCTATAAAAAGCTCTGTGCCAGGACAGAAAACATGCCAACACCACACATACTAGAGGAGTCATTAAAAAGAATCGGTCTTCAGAAGAGTTTTTCCAAACTGACCTTGTCTGAAATGGAGCCTTCTCCATTGATAAAAGCACATACAAAACCAGTACAAGAGCATTTACTCCTACCACACCCCACCTTCCTGCCCCACAAAGAATGTTTATCTTCAAAAAAACAGTAAGACAATTTTAGTTTAAAGCAATTTTCCTTTTTTCAATAATAGTAATGAAAGAATTTAAAGACTAAGCCAGAGTATGGGAAAAACTAATATCTATATATTTTAAATTGGTAACTGCACCAAGCTCCTAGATTTCAAAAGAAAAACAAAACAAAACAAACAACCATAAACATTATAATGCCTGACAGCTGCAAGAACAGGAACTGAAAATGACAGTAGCCAATACTACACAAAGCTGAAGCATGTAATTTACATCTTAGTGAAATTAAACATACTATAATAGCTTAGCTTCCAGGCAACAATACTATTAAATTTGTAGTAGTAGATTATTACATCATCTGAAACCCCAGGATACACATTTGAAGCTGGCTATTATTGTTTGTAATTTGTATTGCTGTTCTGGTTAGTTTTTCATTTAATTCAGTGCAGGCGTCTATTAAAAAAAAAGACAAATAACAGCAGTTGAGGATGCTGCTTTATGCAAAAGCTCTTAACCCTCAGGCTGTAGCAATGTCATATTTTAGAATCAGTAATAATAGCTTATATTTGAGAAACATTAAGAGGTCAGAACTATATTGAAAATATAATTATTTAAGCAATTTTTAATTGTCTATCAGTATAATTTTGGAATGTTTTCTAACTCACCTTTCTTTTCCAAAATGTTTCTTAGCTGAATATGAATGTGCAGTGGTAGAATAATAGTACAACCTGATGCTTTTGGTAAAGGGCTTATTTATACAGCAGCAATCTCAGTCAAGTGTATTGAGACTACTAGATGTTCAGACTCTTGGGTTTTAGGGTGGTTAGCCATTTGTGAACATCTTAAAATGTTTCCAGTATTTTGTGTGTATATGAATTTCTCTGGAGAAGGAGTTTATAACACATCTAATTTCAAAAGTACCCATTTTCCAAAAAAATATATATGGTCTTGTTCAGTATAACAATGATTGTCAAAGGTTTGGGGAGGGTAATTAGAATGTCTAATGGTAGGTATGAGAAGGGACAATATAGCTTGAAATATGCCCTCTCCCTCTTACAGATAATTCTAATATTCTTGCCTAAGGTATTTGAGCCCTTATTACCTAATCCTAAATATTGAACTAACAGAATTCCTAATTTATTGCAAGAAGAAATTTGAGGAAAAAGGAGATGAAACTGACTTGAGAACAATGCTTCAACATATGACTGACATATCTGGGACTAGAACTCAGGATTCTTGTCTCATAGCCCAGGTTCTTCCTATTTTAAGAAGCTATGTGAGATGCAACTCTTTGGCAGACCTGAAGTGGTTAAAATCTCTCCTAAGGTTTCTACTATAGATATAAGAAAAAGGATCCTTGCAATTTTGGTTTGTCTGATGGTGGTAGCCAAGATTGTACAGGGGAAATACAGGAAGTACTAAACACATGAGAAGGAGGAGATTATTTTTGCAACTCAGAAATAATTCACAAACAGTAGGGGGAGAAGCAGGAAGCTCTGTGAGGAATAGTAGGACTTAGGTAATTTAAGTAGATATTGCAAGAAAAGACATCTGCTAGGTAAAAATGGGGGGCAGGGGGCTACCCATCTCTGGCAAGAAGAAGATTTAGACATAGTGCGACAATTTTCTGTAGATTCCTTGCTCCATTGAAGTAACCAGTTTTCTTTTTTTTTCTCCTTACTCAATGAATGTGTCTACATGTATGTTGGAGACTGAATCATATCTGCCACAAAAGACATGTTCAGGTCCTTTTCTGTGTTCCTTTGGGTATAAACCCATTTATAAATATGCAGATGTATAATAACATCTTCAAAGGTGTGGACTCATTTGTGAATAGGATTTTCAAAGATCCTATTTAGATGAGGTCAAATTGTATCAATAGTGGGCCTTAATCCATATGACAGGAGAATAAGCAAAGGACATTTAGATGCTGGCTGTCTATAGAAGCTATAAATTAGTAGAAATCAGAGGTGCCAATACAGGAGAGAGAGAACCCCACTTGGAGGATTGCCAGAAATTTACACACTCTGGGAGAAAGCAAGTCCTGCCAATACCTTGTCATTGGATTTCTAGCCTCAAAGACTGTGATACAATAAATTCTCACTGCACCAATCAGTTTGTGGTATTTGTCATAGCAGACCTGATAAAGTAAGACAATGTATATGTGGGAAGCCTGAGAAAACTGGAAATTCATGTGGAGGTACTTGGATCACATGTTTAGAGTCAGTCTAGCTTGAAATCAGTGACCCCTTTACATGGTCGAGTTGAAGGGAGTCCAGAGGAAGGGAGCACCAAAAATCTCATAGAATAGTGTGAGAGCTCCAAGGACCTTAGAAAATTAGTATCTTCATTAGCCTTGCGAGACTTGAAGGTTCCACCATAAGAGCAGTGGTACAAACTCCAAAAGATGATCATCCATAAACACCTAGTGATAGAAAATTCAGATCAGATGGAGATGAGAAGAAAATTTTGGAGAACTGTATACTGGCTAGCACACATGGGCTTCTGGGGAACTGACTGGGTTTAAGGAGGGCAGTCAGTCAGAGTTTACTGCCCATCTAAGAGAGAGATTTCAAAAACAGTTTTGTGATGATAGTTCAGGAAAATCAACATCTTCCTTGCAGCCTTGGCTAGAGCACACCTTAGCAACTTTTGAAGGGTAAGTAGGTCTCAAGTCATAAATGGTCCCCTGGTAGTAACCATCAAGATTCAGAATTTAATAGTCATGGAATACAGGGACTACCAGAGGAGAAATTTGAGGTTCATGAGAGAAACATTTTTCTGAGCTTCAGATGACATTGTAAAATGTATTTTATATATAAATGCTATAAAGTGAATTAGATAAGGAGATAATCATCTACCTCCTAACATTCAAAAGTGATAAAAAGTAAAAGAAACCAGCAAGTTAACCCAGAACATTGGACTGAATAAAAGCGGACTCCATCAGCTAAAAACCTGGGCATGAAATAGGGAAACTAATATTAAGAACATCTGAGCAAGGCATGTAGTCCTGTCTCTAGAGACTGTTGAAAGGGAATATACTGAAACTCAAGATTCAACCAGAAAAAGAAAATCACATATATTAAAATTACGTATTCTTCCTCTAGGAATACTATTTCTTTCATCTCTTGTCTGAATGAAAAAGCAGTTTAGGACAATTTCAGCCCCAAAATGCCAATATCTACAATTGTACTTCAGGGAAAACTCTTGTTTCAATATTTCCCTTTTTAGGCAAATTTCCCTCTTCTCCTTCTCATGACCACCCCGCTCCTGCTCTCTTTTTTCTTTTTTCAATTTTCTTGTTTATTTATATTTGAGAAATGGGGGTGTGATAGGATGCAAGGATGTTTTAGGAACTGGGAAAGAATGGGTTTTATGGCATTGTGAGTTGCCGATCCTAAATTTTACAATTTCAAAAGATGAAAGATAAAGGAAAATTTACTGGAAACTTGAACTAGTAAAACATATTGTTTTGGGTGAAGCTGGGTGGTAGACTACCTCTTCCCTGTAGTTGCTGGCAGTCACCTTTTCTCCATTTTCCTTACTGTATCTAGGACAAACAGAGAAAAAATACTGCACATCATGGTCACAAGTCCTCAAAGGGGACAAAGCAATTATTATACTGCCACATGCTCCGATCAACAGAAACCCAGAAGCAGTCCATAGATGAATCACTTAGCTAATTCTTTGATATTTTCTCATAGTTTTCTTTTGCACTGAAGAATTTATTCTTTAACAGCCATTAGTACTGAAACTTATGTTTATAAAAGCAAGTGAGTTGATTAATAGGTATTTTATACATCTGGTATCTTCTCATAAGAGACTGGAAAACTTATTTCAATTATCATACCACCAACAAGGGTGCAATCTGTTCACAAGGCCTGTTTACGAGTGGCTGCTTTGGGTAATGGCTGTTTTCTTAGCCTGGGAAATGAAATATAATATTATTAAACAGAGAGATACAGAATGAGGTGTCAACTTATCCATCTTCCTGATGTTTATAGGCTTCTTTTTTTTAGATTGTGTATTTTATTTTATGATCCCACACATTAAAGTATCTTCTATTTGAAAGGATTTAATTTCTTTTATTCTGGTTTTAATGTCCTTGAATATTAACAGTCCCAAAATTGTAGGCAATCAGCTAAGGAAACCTGTGTAGGTATTTTATTAATTCCTTTTAGACAAAATGTGCCATAATGAGAGAGATAATAAAAGTGAACAGTTTTATCTTTGTATGAGGAAAGAAACTGGTCTTTGCCAGAAGGATTAAGAATTTTCATTTTTAGAGGCCACCTGTGATGATTTGGGGGGGAGAGGTATCGGTGGAGAACAAGCCTCAAACAATAATGAGCTATTGTGTGTGTGTGTCCTTGTACACACAGCATTTCTATACATGTGTGTTTCAGGTAGTGGGAGGGGAGCATGAGTCGAGATATTGGAAAGGAAGTAATGGTATCCAATCTTAAAGAACTTTCACACAATCATTTGAAAAGTCAGATGATCTGGTTTCAGCTAACTGTGGATCCTTCAACATTTATCTAACTTTCATGATCTCATTGAGGGGCGGAAATGAGAAAGAATTCACTTTTTCAAAAGGCAAATGTTGCTGCTCATTTAATTTTGATCATTTCTATTATTTTCATGGGAAGATGTTACTGAGTGGAGCTTTGTTGTAGATAAAGGAAAGCAAATTATATACAAAAGGAAAATAACTTCAGACATTGTAGACTGCAGAAGTGTACAAGACTTCTCACAGAAGACATGTAATCCTCTTACATAAGGAAAAGGAATATTAAAACTGGAAAAAGGGTGGGCCACAGTGGCTCAGCAGGCAAGAATGCTTGCCTGCCATGCCCGAGGACCTGGGTTCGGTTCCCAGTGCCTGCCCATGTAAAAAAAAAAAAAAAAAAAAAAAAAAAAAAAAAAAAAAAAAAAAAAAAAAAAAAAAAAAAAAGAAAAAAAAAAACTGGAAAAAGATATATTATAGCATCTCATAGTATGACTCCCTTATGATGATCTGATGGATACTCAAGTAATGACTGCCATGAAAATAATTTTAAAAGAAGAAAAGCCAGTTTCTTAAGATATTCTCTATTTCAGTGCTGGCCAACAGAAATCAAATGAGTCAGAGATGTAATATGAAATTTTCTAGCAACCACGTTAAAAAGAGTTAAAAGGGGCGGCTGCCGTGGCTCAGCAGGCAGAGCTCTGACCTGCCGTGCTGGAGGTCTGGAGTTCGATCCCTGGTGCCTCCTGCCCATATGCAAATTTAAAAAAAAAAAAAAAAGAGTTAAAAGGACAGGGCAATTAATTTTAATAGTATACTATATTTAACCTAAGACACCAAAAAATAGAATCATTTTAACTTGTAATCAATAAAAAAAATTATTGACACAACATTTTACATCCTTCTGTCATACCAAATCATCAAAATATGGTGTTTACTTTCTACTTATGGTAAATCTCAATTTGGAACAGTCACAGTCAGATGCTCAATAGTAACCTGTATCTAGTGACTACTGCATTGAGCAATGCAGTTCTAAATTTTCCAAAATATGTCCTTCGGTAGAGTAATGAGCTATGAAATGGGCCTCAATACAAATCAGTAGATATTGCCTTAACTTAGAAATCAGTGAATCCTCAGCACCATCACTCACTTGGTCAATGAGTTCCAGAGCTAGGTACCTCTGGAACAGAACCAGAAAAAAAACTTTTTTTTTTTTTTATTACAAAGGACTGTAATAAAATTGCAAAGGGGTATTTTCTTCTTCAAATTTATTTTCCCTATCTTAAAAAAAGAAAGGAAGGAAGGAGGCGCCATCTCTAAACTTTCTCATTTTTTTTAACGTGTAATTTGAAAAAGCATAACCATCTTTTCCAAAATTTTAATTAACTCTATCTCCTCCAGATCTGAAAATGAGTTATACCTAAAAAAGAAAATATTTTCTTT
>PVIY010034211.1:0-27349 GCA_004026745.1 Myrmecophaga tridactyla
CCCGCCTCCCACCCATAGTGTTATACAGCCTCACCCCGCACCTCACCCCCCCAGCTCTGTGCATCAGTTCACAGCACTCCTAGACCTGTGCATCAGTTCACAGCACTCCTAGACCTGTGCATGCGCTCAGGCCCCCAGTCACACTTCCCAGCTCTGAGAAAGCACTGACCTGCGCAGCCAGGTCACATCCACCTCCAGCCCATGAAGACATAACACTGACCTGCTGCCATAGCTCTGTGGCAGCAGTGCACAACAGGGTTAAACACCACCCAGACCTGGGTACCTGCATAGCTACATCCTCCCTGACAACGGGGCACCCACGTTCACAAGCACCAGTGTAACATTCCCAACCTGTGCCTATACCTGTGCTGCAATGAATCACCGCACTGTTGTGCCCCTCCCCATACCCTGTATCCTGCTACACATCCACCCCACAAACACAAGGCTTTAGACTTCTGAAGGAAATCAACTCCCAAAATAAATCAATCAAGATATTTACATGCCATGAGAACAACAGAAGATCGCTAAGCATATCACAATGCAGACGGATATGGCCCAGCCTAGCGACCAAATTAAAACATCAGAGGAGACACAGGCATTGGAACAACTAATCAAAGATGTAAATATAACTCTACTTAATAAAATAAGTGGGATGACTAATGACATAAAGTAGATCAAGAAGACATAAGGAGGAATTTGAAAGAATAAATAGAAAATAGCAGATATCACAGAGATTAAAGACTGTTGAAAAACATACTAGAGGCACACAATAGCAGATTCAAAAAGACAGAAAAAAGAATAAGCGACACCAATGCTCATAGCAACATTATTCACAATAGCCAAAAAGTGGAAGCAACCTAAGTGTTCATTAACAAATGAATGGATAAACAAAGTGTGGTATGTATAGACAATGGAATATTATCCAGCCATAAAAGGGAATATAATTCTGATACATGCTATGAGATGGGTGAATCTTAAAGACATCATGTTGAATGAAATAAGTCAGACAAAAAGGACCAATACTGTATTATTTCCCTTAAACAAAATATCCAGAATAAATAAATTTATAGAGACAAAGTAGATTACAGATTACTGGATTGGAGAAGGGGTGCGAGTTATTGCTTAAGGTGATGTAAAAATTTTGTTAATGCAATGCAGAGTTCTTGCCTGCTATGCCAGAGACCCAGGTTCGATTCCCAGTGGCTGCCCATGCAAAAAATAAATAAATAAATAAATAAGTTTGTTAATGATGGTGATGATAGTGGCACAATATTGTGACTGTAATTGACATCATTGAATTGTATACATATAAGTGGATAAAGTGGGAAATTTTATGTCGTATATATGCTACTACAATAAACTTTTTTTAGAATAGGGTATATGATGAAGGGCCAACTGAGGAATTGATGCTTAAACTGAAACCTGAATGATGGGCAAACTCAGCATGAAGAAGAGGAAGAGTATTCCCAGAAGATCAGAAAAGTGTATAAGCCCCAAGCTGGGAATGAGGGAACAGAAAGAAGGATTGGGTGGCAAAGAGTAATCGGTGAGTGGGTAAATCGTATGAAATTAAGGCAGATTGGTAGGCAGGGACCAGATTATATAGGGCCTTTTAGGCCAGAGTAAGGGATTTAGATTTATTTTTAAGATAAGAGGAAGCCATAGGAAAGTTTTAAAGAAAGGAGTGACCAGAATATCCTGGTTGCTGTGTGAAGAATGGGTTGTAGGAGGCAAAATTAAAAGATGTAGCTAGAAACGGATATATAGATGGGGCTTGCTGATAAATTGGATGGGAAGTGAAGAAAAGAAGGAATCAAGAAGACTTATAAGGATGCTGCCATTTACAGAGATTGGGAAGATTTTGAGAGGAACAAGTTTGGGGAAAAAATGTAAGAGTTCATTTCTGGACATGTCAAATATGAGATGTCTCAGAAATCCAAGTGGAGATATCTAGTAGGCAGGTAGATATGAGAGTTAGAAGCTCAAAAGAAAGGTCAGGGCTGGAAATAAAAATTTGGAAATCACCAGCCACCAGAGTTGATTAGATCACCTACAAAGTACTTTACAGTGAAAAAAGTATAACTCTCTAAGGACCTCCAACATTTAAAGGCCTAGTAGAAGAAGAGCCAGAAAGGGAGTTTGAGATGAAAAGGCCAGAGTGCTATTTAGGAAATAGGGAAGTATGGTATCACAAAGGCCAAAGAAGGGAATGGCCAACAGCATTGAATGCTGCCAAGAAGTCAAGCAAGTTAAAGATTGATGTGTTTGATTTATCATAGTGTTTCTCAACCTTTTTAAAATTTTTTGTGGCTCCCTCCCCATGGAACATTTTTAGATATCTTTCTCCTGATTGTCCATCCCCTCCCTCCCCATGAAACTTTAATACCAAAGCTATAATGTATGTGGCCTTTTGTAGGGCTACAAACAGTTGTGATATCTAAGAATTTTTTGGTCCCTGTTATTGGTTGAATTGTGTCCCCCAAAAAGATTTGTTAAAGTCTTAATCCCCAGCACCTCAAAATGTGACCTAATTTGAAAATAGGGTCATTACAAATAGAATTAGGCAAATTAAAAGGAAGCCATACTGGAGTAGGTTGAGCCTTCAATCCAAGCTGATTAATGTCCTTAAAAGAAAATGAGAGGAGACACAGGCAGACAGAGATAAGACAGCCTCATAATGGACACAGAGATTGGAGTTATTCTACCACAAGCCAAGAAATGCCAAGGTGTGCCAGCCATTGCCAGAAGTCAGATTCTTCCCTAAAGACTTCAGAGGGAGTATGGTACCTTCTGACACCTTGATTTCGGATTTTGGGCCTCCAGAACTGTGAGACAATGAATTTCTGTTGTTTTAAGTTACCTGGTTTGTGGTACTTTGTTACAGCAGCCCAAGCAAATTAAGACATCACCTTAAGAACTAATTTTTGACCTCTTGTGGGGGGTGGGGTGGGAATAAGGGAATTAATAAGGTATATAAAGTATGTAGATTGTGCCTAACATCTGGTAAGTGCTCTGTATATGGAAGCTGTTTTATTCTCATTGAAGAAGTTTAACTGTGAATGGGGAGAAGGATAGGCCGATAGCATGTAGTTCAATATCAAAGGTGGGGCTATCCCTGGAGGTGCACATGGGAAGCTTTATCAGTCAGCAAAGACTAGAGATATTTTGTTGCAAGGAAGATACTGAGGATATTAGATAATTCAGTATCCCTATAATAACACCCACAGCATAGGTGAAGGGATTGCTCTTGAGCAGGAGACAGGTCTCTTCCACAGCTAATAGGTAGGAGGGAGAGAAGGATAGAAATTGTATCAGGTATCTATTGCTGCCTAGCAAACAGCCCCAACGCCTAGCGTGTGAAACAATGACTTACTATTGCTCGCTGTTATATAAATTGGATGGGTTCAGCTGAGCAGTTCTGTTGGTGTTGCCTGAGGTGACTCATTTGGCTGTAATCATTTGCTAGACTGCGGGCCTCAATGGCTCCATTTACATGTCTGTGGCCTCAGTGGGTTTCTCTCTCTACATGATCTTTCATCAATCCGTAGTCAAGCTCAAACTTCCTTACAGAGTGTGTGGGTTCTCTAAAAGGGTGAAAAGTAGTAAGGTCTCTTGAGACCTCTACTCCGGAAGTCACACAACAGCACTTCCACAATATCCTGGTGACTTAAGCAAATCCCAAGATTAGCCCAGTTTCAAGGGATGGGAAGAGAAACTCCATTTCTTGTTAGTAGGAACTGCAAAATATTATGGCCAGGTTTTCAATCTACCACAGGTGTAGATGTTGCAGGACTCTAGATTTGGGGAGAGAAGGTTGACATGATTCCTTTTCAGATGACTTTGGTTTCCTCTGTACTGGAGAAGAAAAGTTCATTTGCTGTGAATGAGGAAGAATGGGTGGAAGGAGAAAAAGCCATGATTGCATATTTGAAAAGCCTGTAGGTTTAAAATAATTCTAGGGCAGAGTGGATGAGAGAGCTGGCAGGAGATCATTGTAGAGTTCCTGGCCAACACTGAGGATCCATTTGCAGGTCCGGCCGTGCATGTACATCAATAGCCATCTGCCCCATTGTGTGATTTTCATCACCAGCACTCAACAGCCCAGGTGGAGGCTGGGGAGAGACAGATGTTGGATTCATCTAGGTCTGGGGCCGGGCCAGCTGGGTATGATGACAAGAAAATGGAACAAGTGAGGTTAGGATTATTGGCAAGAAAGTCGTTAAAATGACAGATCCTGACATTTAAGCTGGATATGGTGGAAAATGAAAATAGGATTTCCCCTTTCATATTATAACACTAGCCTATAATTCTTTTATTTTTTTGCAAGATAATTTAAAAAATACTTACCCTCACTCCTTGCTTCCTTAATATCCATGCAGTCACAAGACACTTTCATTAAAAATATACTAAGTGAAACAGACAGCTGATATAATAATATAAGTAAAAGGTTAAGACTGATTTCTCCTTTCCTTAGCTAACAGGTTCTCATTACCATGAAAGCCTTCAAATTTGTTGCTAATGAATTTTTCTCTCACGTACTATAAGTATTAAGGAGAATTAACCTCTTTAAATTGACACACAGGACAATGATCTTATCCTTTATTTCTCCTACTGGACACCCTTTTTTTTTTTTGAGTTAGCAAAAATAAAATTTTAAGTTCAAAGTATATTTTTGCTATTCAAACACACAGCAAGGAATCTAAAGAAATACAGTTTAGTTCATATTTCAATTTGTCCAGGCTTAATATATTGCTCTAGCTTCTGAATTCCAATATGATTCACCTTCCAGCCTAGCTGGACTGTGTAACTCAGGCCCAGTCATCAGGAAAGCCAAATCTTTTTTGGCTGGTTCCAGTACAAACCTGTCAGCCACATAGCTTTCTTTCTACTGCACACAAACGTGGTTAGGTCATCTCTGCAAACACCAAAACTTGATACCCAACACTATTTGTTTCCATGCAACCCCACGCCCAGAACCTCTTGAACTTTTTCTCCCTGAGCAGTCCTTCCCCTGAGTAGCCAAGGTCGAGTTCCATCAGATATTGTGCTTTCTGCTCTGAAACTCTACATCCTGTTTAAATTTTTAAATGATGGTTTAATTATGTCATTCCCCTGACCAAAAATCTTCAGTGACCCTATGTGATCTTTCCTTGCCTACAGCATAAAGTTCAAATGCCTTCATCTAATATTCCAGGCCCTGTATTTACTTAAGCCTGACAAAAATAATTTAAGGCAGCTTGCAATGAAAACATTTGAATTAGATTAAAATAATTAGCTCCACATAGCTTAAGTCCCCATAATCTGAGCTCTTCTATATCTCCAGTACAGTTCCTAAACCTTTTCTCATAGATGCCTCCTATGTCATAGAAAGTAGCTCTCAGCCTTGGGTGTGCAATGGAGTTACCTGGAAAATCACCCAGCAATTCTAATGTGATTTAGTCTGGGCTACGTTGCAATCTGCAAACGCTCCCTGGTATTCTAATGTGCATTCAAGGCTGGGAACCACTATGATAGCCTGAGTTTATTGATTCTCTCTAAAACATTCATCACCCCACTCCTATTCCCATCAGCATTCTTCTTTTCTTCTTCTCTAAACCCTACCCCATTCTTTGAGACCCAACTCAGGTTTTACCTGAATTTCCCTTACCATCCGATGTCCATAGCACATATACCCACACCACATTCCATGTTTTCTACTTCTTTGGCACTTATTATATACTTCTTTTACCTTTGTGTTTCACTTCTATTTGACTGGTGAAAAGGGCAGGGACTCTTTTCTATACCTCTTTGGACCCCAGAACCTACCTAATGCTTTACACACAATGTAACATACGTCCCGTCTTATTGGAGATGATGATGATAGGGTGATGATGTTGATGACAGTGATGCTGATGATAAAGGTGACGATGATGGTCATGATAATAAGGGTGAAGACGCTGCTCCTGATGAAAGTGATGATGTTAATGCGGATGATGATGATGATGATAATGATGATGATGATGATGATGATGGTGATGGTGATGGTGGTGGTGGTGACGACACCCATTGTCGGGCTGCCCTTCCACTGATGGAAACTAGTTTCCCTGTCGCACAGAACACTGGAAGTGCTTGGGAATCAAGCCCTACCCCATCCAGCCTTAACTAATGGCTGTGGATGTGCCTATAAATACTCTGGCTCTCATACACCCTAATTGGAACAACACTGGGGTGACCTACACTGTTTCCTGTGTCCCATCTGAGTCCAAGTCAAAGTTGATATTGCACCCTTGCTTACCTTCCTTTACTTCCCACTTCTACTTTCCTGTTGTTTTTTCCTGAGAATGCTTCCTAAATAAATCATTTCCATATGGATTTTTGTCTAAGGGTCTACTTCTAGGGTAACCAACCTAAAACAGGTGATGTTTTAGTTTTTAAGCTGCTGGAAGGCAATATACCAGAATTGGAATGGCTTTTATAAAAGGAATTTAATAAGTAACAAGTTTACCATTCTAGGCCTATAATAATGTCCAAACCAAGGCATCTAGGGAAAGATACCTTAAATTAAGGAAGACTGATGGGTCTGGAACCCCTCTGTCAGCTGAGTAGTCACATGACTGGCATCTGCTGGTCCCTGGCTCCTGGACTCTGTTGCTTTCAGCCTCTGTTCCTGTGGGAATTCCTCATTTTGCTTCTCCGGGGCTGGCTTTCATCTTTTGGCTTCCCTTGGCTCTCTCCAGGTTCTGGCTTGCTTAACATCTCATGGTGATGTCTGTTGGGCTCCAAGAATCTCCAAATATCCATGTCTCTGTTCTCCAAACGTCAGCATCTGTCAGCTCTCTCCAAAATGTTTCCTCTTTAAAAGGACTCATTAACGAATCAAGAACCACCCTGAATGGGTGGAGTCAGATCACCTTGGAAATAATATAATCAAAACTTTCTGCCCTACTGTATTGAATCAGGATTAAAAGAAACGGCTGTGCCACAAGATTGGATCAGTATTCAAATGTGGCTTTTCTGGGGTACATAATAGCTTCAAACCAGCACAGATGATAATACTAAAGTGATAACAGTAATAGTTGCAGCAGCTAATATTTATTGAATATTTTTTATGCCTAAGGCATGTAATCCTCCAGAATAGGTAGGAACCGTGGTTATCCTCATTTTACAGATGAAGAAACTGAGGCAGGTAGAGGCTGAGTGATTTGCTCAAGACTGAACAGATAACAAAAGAAGGAACTGGAAAAGGAAAAGGATAAACCCACAGGACAAGGACTGTAGGTATCAAATCATATTTTAAAAATAAATTAATTTCAACTAAATTACCACTTATTCAACTTTGTGGGCCAGTTAGAAACCAAAGTACATTGTATAATTTTTTTCTTTGACACCGTGCGTTCTGAGTTCCAATAAGCAATTTACACACTTTCAAGACAACCAATATGTAAGTAAGAACTTCACTTCTAGTTGACTGTCAGAAAATCCTTCTCTTCTGTTCTCTTTGCTTCTTCTCACTCCCCCTCCACAAGACTTTCTTAATAGTATGTACCATTGATATCAGGAAGGAAAATCCATATTTGGGCAATTAATAATTTAGTTCCATTACAGATGAAATGAGCATTTTTTGGACCAGCCTCAGAATTATTGCACATGCTTTCTCTGTAGAATATGCATTCTAAATTATGAACAATATTATTAATTATTGAAATGACTTTATGAAACGTACTATTTATAAGTTGACAACTTTTGCACAATTGTTACTCTAATGACATTATGAACTCATTCTCTATATAGTGACCCCTATGGAGAGAAAAAAAATAGATAACATCTTTATTCTTTAAAATAATTAACCCTGTAAACAAAAATGTAGTTAAGGCAACAGTTTTTCCATTTACAATTGGTGACATCCTGTGCAAGTTATGTAACCTCTCTTGATTTTAGTTTTTATATTGGTGAAGTAGGGATATTGTCAAAATTGTGAGGATTAGAGAAGTTGCATTGAAAGGATCCAGTGCAGGGGGTGGCACATAATAGATATCAGTCAATTGCATCTAATGATAATACTTATCTGGAAGAGTTTTGACCAGTCTGGCCTAATACCTAAAAGTCTACAGCTTCGTTTGAAATAAACAATAAATATTCATATAAAAACAAAAACATCCGATGAATGCCATTTATTCACAGACCTAGTTCTCTGCATCATGCTACAGCTTCATACCTCATTCTTTATTCATTTTCTCTGGTTTTCCCCTTGCACCTCCAACTGGATGTTTTTGTCTTCCATTCTCCCTGTTATTAGCTCAGTTCATTGTAACCACTTCCAGATATGACCTCGGTTTTTTCACAAAGGACAATTTTTGACATGGCACTCTTGGACTCCTTACTCTGGAGCCATCCCTCCCACCCCCTGCCCCCAGCCCATCCCATCCCTTTATTTATCCAGCAATATTTATTGAGCTCCGCTGACTGCTATGAAAACAGCTGGTGTGGTATCTGGAACACGGTGGTGCTCATAAATGTTTATTTCCTTTTCCACTGATGTTGTCCTTCCTATGATCTTGTTCATTCCTGTTCTGTTGTCTCTTCTAGTAAAATGGATGTGCTTTAATCATCCTACCCATTTGTCAGACTTATCTTTTTATAAGTCTGAGTACCATTTGATAACTTTGACCTCTATTTAATGTATACATGGGCAGAGATAATTATCTTGGGGAGCTGAAAGCCCAGAAAGATGAGGGGTTCCAGGACTTTGGCTAGAGCTATTTGAGACTCATGGGGCTTTTCTCTGTGGGTCATGTTACCAGGGATATTTGTGATCATTGCAATGGAGAATTAGCTAGGTCAACTTTATTTATAAGTGGGATTTAACATTGTTAATTGTCAGCTTATGCCATAAGCAGGGGTAAATTGCTCTTATCTCTCTATACTTTTGAAACATTTATTAATGTATTCAGTATTTATTGTATGCCTACCATACATACTGAGGTAGGCCCTGGAAATATCTAGAGGAATAAGACTGGAAGCCAGCCCCATAGACATCATAGTGTAGTACAATCCTAAATGCACATCTGAATGAGCAGGAAGCTTAAAAAGAAAAAGTCACTGGTTCCCAGGCCCCATTCAGACTAAATCTGAATGTTTTGGGAGTTAGGTCTATGCATCAATTTTGTAATAGGTCCTTAGAGGATTCGAACAAGTAGCCAGAATGGCGAACCACTGGGCTAGTGGATGTTAAGGGGCTTAAGGAAGGGCTGAGAATATACTAGAGCTGCCTGGGGCAGTTTAAAAAGTATATATGTGCAAAAGAACAAAAAAAATAAAAATAAAAAAGTATATATGTGCGCATGTATATCTACATATTCAGGTATGTGTGTGTACAGCTTTCATTATTCTACCTCCCCTCACCCTGAGGCATATTGAAACCTTTACCTAGAGGGTACCATATTTATTTTGGAAACTCCAACTTCTATCCTCTTCTCAAGCAAGTAGAAACAATTGCAACATCATGTGATAAATGAAAACCTAGCCTAGGCCGAGGAGGTCACTCAATCCTTCCCAAAAGAAACAATATCAGAGCCAAAGACTCCAAAAGAGTTAGCCACGCAAAGGGAAATAGGATAGGTTTTCCCAAATAAAAGAACCAAGCTTAGCCTAGACTTTAGCAAATCCTTGCTCAGCTCCTTTCCCTTCCCTATTCTTCCTCCTTCACTATGTAAAGGTTTTTCCTAAAGAGTAGTCCATCAATAAATCTGACTTAGACTCTGTTACTAGGGAATCTGAGCTAAAATAGCTGGTTCTCAGAGGAATCCCAAGAAGTGGGAAGGAATTCTGGAGTTGGGTCATCTGTTAGCTGGCTGGCAAAGAGGACCTAGAGGTAGATCCTCTGTGTTGATAGTTCCTAGCATACCGAAGTGGTGCCATTGCAAAACCTGTCATGTGCGGTGAGCTGGTATGAATTACAGAGGGAAGGGAGCATATTGGCTGGTGCAGGGTCTCTGGCATTTGAGAGAAATGGGGAAATAGTGGTTATAAGGACTGGAATTGATGGACTAAAGAGAGAAAATGACAGGCTTAGGTCACAAATCAAAAGAGTGAGAATGAAAGTGCCTTTTGACAGCTTTTATAAAGCCTCTCATCACCTGCAGCTGGAGGGCAGATGCTAAAGGCAGAGCCCTGAGAGAGAAGCAGTGGAACCCTGAGATATGGAATGAGGATATCAGAGTAGAGTCCACTGAGTCAGCAGACCTGAAGAAGTGGCCTTCTCCCCTTGCAAGAAGCTAGCACCCAGCCTCCCTTGTACTGCAGAGCCTCAAATGAAAAAGGTGCCTTACAAGATAAGGTTTTCCTTCCTTCTACCTTCCCCTTTTGGACCCCAGGAAGGTCAGAAACAGCTTGCATCCACATGGAAAACACATAGTATACATTCACAGTCTTGCCCCAGGGCAATGATAATTATCTTGCCCTCTGTCATGATCCAATCCAAAGGGGCCTGGTTTACCTGCAGAATATCACATCGGTCTGCTATATAGATGACATCATGTTCCTTGGACCTGATGAGCAAACAGTGGCAAGTACTCTGTATGCCTTGGCAAGCTATGATTATTCCAGAATTGGGAGAAATAAAGCTTTCTGAGATGCAGGGGTTGGCCACATCATGGTCAGGAGCCTGCTGGGACATCTCTTCCAAAATGTAGGAGCAGTTAATGCACCTTGCATTTTCTACCACTAAGAAAAAATAGCAGGATGTTTGGTAGGCTTCTTGTGACTGCATATTCACAGCACCTGGAAATATATACACCAAACAATTTGGAAAGCTGCTGGCTTTCACTGAAGGCCAGGGAAATAGAGAGCTCTGTAGCAAGTACATCCTGTAGTACAAACAGCCCTGTACTTAGGTCACATGAGTTAGCATATCTCATGGCACTAGAGATATCTGCTTAGAGGAAGATGCCATGTGGTGCTTCTGGCAAGCCCTAATAGGCGAGTCCCAGCACAGACCCCAGGGTTCTGGAGCAAGGCCATGCCATCTGCAGCAAGGAACTGTGCACCACTTGAAAAACAGTTCCTGTCATGCTACTAGACCCTGGTAGAAACTGTGTCAGTCACAGGACACCAAGGGAGACTCACCGTGTCCTAAGGTCAGACTGGTACAATGGCAATTCTCTGTGAGCAATCCACTGCACTTGGGATTATGTGCAAGCAGAAGTTACATGAACAGGTGGCTGAGTCCCCCAGGTCACCTGCCACCATTATACCAAAGCCTCTTCATCAGCACACAGTTATGGCCTCAGGGGAGTTCTCCATGACCTGCTGACAGCAAAGAAGATGTGGTGGTGGGCATGTGACCACATAATCCACTGGTCAGTTCACCTTCTGCACTGCTTAGAGGCTCTCCTTGGGACTGAACAGTGTCCTGTAGAGGATGTAGCTGAGGCTTCAGCTTGTGTGGATGGAGCCTTATCCTTTGGGGTGTAATGTACTCAAACCAATGGCTGGGGATAGTTGATGGCTGGGGTGGCTGAGGTTTTGGGTCTGGCTCCAGATCCCCGTGTTGTAGCTGTGAAGGCAACAGATCAAGTGTGATCTTGAACTCAGGAGGCCCAATGGCAGCCTCAGAGGCAGTAGCTCTTCTCGCAGGTCAGTCCTGTAGCATGAGGGAGTCGTTCCCAGAGTCCACTTATCTAGCCAATGCTAAGTTTTTATGTGTCCTGTCATAAATCCCTTTTAGCTCTAAAAGTGGAAAGTAATTTTTTTTTTTGTATCCTGCCCCGAACTCTGGCTGATTTCAAGGAAGATTACATAGCTGCAAGAAACCCAGTTTTAAAAAAAAAAAGAACCTAAGTAAAGGGAGACAATAGTATCAAGCTCAGAGACACATTTGTTGACAGAATAGCTGAGCCCCGTGGGAACTAGAAGTTCTTTGTTCTTTTCTAATTACTCTGTTCATCCATGGCCACCATCTAAGCGGCCTCAGCCCTCTGGTCTACATGAGCTTTCTGTTCTTTCACCTACAGTTAACCAACAACATCTCCAAGGCATAACTCCCGGAACATTTGGGACTTGTACCTCATTTCAAACAGCTGTGGCTAGAGAGGTGTAGTTGTATGGTCACCGTAGAACTATTCCTTCCAAGCAGTGGGGAGATTTTCTTAGAGGAAAAGAAGGGCATTTCTGGACGCGGGCTTAGAAAATGGAGCCTGCTCCTTCCCTGGGCTCGTGCTTCCAATCTGGAAGAGTTTCTGCTAGAGTAAAACTCTAAACTCTTGATGTAATCTAGGGGTGGTTTTTATATGCAGAACAGGAGTATCCAGAAGCATCTCTCCAGGAATGAAGTAGTGATACATGCATTACAACATGGGTGACGAAAGAAGCCAGACACAAAAAGCCACATATTGTATGATTTCTTTTATATGAAATGTCTAGAACAGAAACATTCACAAAGACACAAAGTAGATCAGCAGTTGGTTACCCGGGCCTGGCAGGGATGGGGAATTGGAGAAGGAATGGTGAGTAACTGCTAATAGGTATGAGGTTTCTTTAGGGGTGATGAAAATGCTCTAAATTTAGATAGTGGTGATGGTTGCACAACTCTGTGAATACGCTAAAAACCACTGAAAGCAGGTAAGATTTATGGTTTATAAATTATATCTCAATTAAGAAATTAGATATTTTAAAAGGGAATTAAACATTTTTAAAAAGAAAAGTTTATCTGCAATTTCAATAGTTGGTATTCAATTTATTAAAGTTACAAATTCAATGCCCTATTTATACCTTAAGCTTTAAAAATTAGGTTAAAACTCTTAATATTCTAGTGATAAGTATAGTAAACTTTAAGTCATTTGGAACTGGACTTTAACTTTCTATCCCATTCACATACTCATTTAATTAATCATCTTCAAGCAAACATGTTAAATTGTATTTATAAATCTAATATTTTGTTTTCTTTATAAATCCTTCAAATGTTAGATTTAACTTCTTCCTGATTCCTTATATAATAATTTTAAATTTAGCAAATAAAATTATTAATATGATGAACCCAAATTTCTCTTGCTATTCTGATACTGTCTGTAAACCTAGCAATATTTCAATTTAACTTAGAGGTCCAAAGCAATTACTCCTTTTATTTTTTTGCATTTTAAAATTTAATTAAGGCTGTCATTCTAAGAAGTCAAAATCTCTTAACTTTACAAGACATAACACAGCAAGGATAAAGAGAATCCTTCTCTTAAATCTTTTTATTCTTAATTCAAAAAGTCCTGGAGTTAAAAGATTCATTTATACCAAAGAGACCAGGAAGCATTCCAGTAAGTTTCTATTAATTAGACCAGAGTTTATGATATCTGGAAATACAGATATCTGGAATGGTTCAGTTCCCTCTCCCAACCTTCATATCTATTTCCCTTTCCTAGTCACTTTGTCTTGGGCTACAAAAACCGAAGCAAGGTGTTAGATTCACATTACATATTTAACTGATTCTCTATCTGCTCACAAAAATTTGCAGCTTCCTGTCAGGTAAATCACCAGATTGGATTTTACATTTCTTTAACTCTTAAAATGTCTTTTCCATTTAACATTAAAAAACTGTTTGCACTTGATAGAATATTGCATTCAATATTGAATACTATTCAATACTCTTATAGATGATTAAAATGATTTCTGCACGTGGCTTTTTCTGACTTGCACTTACAATTTCTGAGGTCATTTATTATACTAACATGCATTAATACGGCTTACAAAAAGTTTGCATTTTGCTTTTTCTCAGCTTATCCATGCAATGGGGTGAGTAAAATGTTCCGCCAGGTGCTATGCTAAGTTGTGGGACTATAAAAAATAATAATATAATTCCCTTTATTTGCACTTAAGGAGTTTAGACTCCAGTTTGGGGAGAGCTATCAATGAGCAGAAACTCACTGTAAGTAGTCGTTCAATGGCTGTCCTTTTCCATTGAACTGTGTGCACCATGAGGGCAGGTATCTTGTTTGTCTGACTCACTGTTGCTATCTTCAGTGCCTAACAGGCAGTGGGCATTCCATATTTGTTAAAGCTATGAATACATGCTAACATAGAAGCATAACAGATAGTACTCTGGGAATCCCCAAGAAGGGACAGATGCCTAGTTTTATGTGTGTATATTTTAAGTGTCACTGCAGAGGTATCAGGAAAAATTTATTGAAGATGAGATCTGAGCTAAGGCCTCAGAGGATAGAGGAAATTAGGCCTGATGGTAAATTAATGTATTATGGTGTTCAGTTGTTTGGTCAAGCAAGCACTGGCCTGTTTGTTTACTGTGAGAGTATTTTGTAGATGGATGTAAATCATCAGTCTGTTTATTGCATCTATGACTGATTACACCTACAATCAACTAAGGAGATGGTATTCAGCAATGAGGACAGTCTCTTCATCCAATCAGATGGAGGCCTTAAAGGGAGAAATTAGAATTTCAGCAGTCAGAAAGAATTTCTCTATTTCAGCCAGCCAGCTTCTCCTGGGGAATTCATTGTCACCTTCGAGTTTCCAACTTGCAATTTGCCCTACAGAATTGGGATTTACCAATCCAGTCTTGATATAGAGTCTCTCCATGATTATATATATGAGTGTATGTATCCTGTGGCCTCTGTTTCTCTGAGGCACCCTGGAACCCTGACTATGACAATAGGTAAAAGTGGAGTTGGGGGTGGTTTAGGAATTCTTATACGATTGTGGAGAAATTTCAAGTAGTTCCAGAGTGTCAAGAAATCAGTTTGTAGAGGCATGCAGGGGCGAGATCTTGAAGGTCTTTGTAGCTGTGACATTTATATATTTCTTTTGTAGCATCTACAGCAATATGCTGAATTTCTTTTTACTTACTCATACACCCTCTACTACAGTGGGAGATCACTTGAGGCTATTCATTTGTTACTCAGATGCCCAGGATAATGATGGGAATATAAACGAATGAACAACGGGAGGAAGGAACGATGCATAACAGCAGGTGGGCACTGTCCATTGACTAGGTCATTTGGCTGGTGGGGATGTCAGGAAAGGAACCTTCACCAGGCTGAGCAGAGCCCTAGTCAAGGACATAACCAGAGGCGAGGGGAGCTTCGTGAGCGCCACGTCTTAGAAATAAAACCAAAGATAAGTGTGTGGGGAGCTTCAAACTAGCGGGAAATTCAAGAAGCACAAATATAGGAAACTTAAGCCTTTTTCGGGTTTCTGACTTCCCGGTCCGGCTCAGCGGGACGGAGGAGGGGCCTGGCTGTCGCGCTACGGCGACACCCGGACAGGAAAGAGAGAGGAACAGCCTGTGGGGTTGCACTCTGGGGCCAGGCTTGGCAAACGAGCGACACCGGAAGGCGGAGCAGGCGCCGGCATTTCCCAAAGCAGTTTGTGTCTCTGGGAATATGCGGCTGCCACGACCGCAGAGAGACCGGCACTGGGCACTGGAAAGGAAGGCCCCGCGGTGACCAGCCCCAGCGCCGAGGGTGGAGCGTTGCGGGCGGAACACAGAGCTCGGGCCTCGCGGCTACCCCCGGACTCAGTTTGCGAGCGCACCAGGGGCTCCCGGCCGGCGGCGCCGCGTCTCCCCGCGACCCGAGGCCGGTTCCGCGGGCAGGAGACGGCACCGGCGGTGGGAAAGGAAGGGCTGGAGCCTCCCTTCCTCCTCCGGAGCTTCCCCCTCCGGCGGACAACCCCAGACTGCAGCGCAGGCTTCTGTTCTCTCCGCAGGAGACGCTTAGAGGGCGAAACGACCGCCGTAGAAGGGAGCGGCGGCCAGGCCTTCCCGCCGCGCAGGCACAGATCGAGGACTTGCCTGGGAGCCGCCGCAGCCTTTCTTCCCCTCAGGCTTTCCTCCCCGCAGGAGGAAGAGGAGGACGCCGGGTTCCCTGCGAGGTAAGCTTGGGGGCAAGTTCGGAGTCCCAGCACGACTTCCTGGAGACGTGGGTGAGAGCAGGCCACCGTGGGGCCGCCCACTTCTCCGATTGGCTAATTGCTTTCCTAACGCCCGCCTCCAGCTGGTGATTGGTGAAGATGCGCCGTCTGTCACTTGCTTCCCAGTGGGTATCTGGGTCGCTAAGGGAAACGTTACTTGAGGCTCGGTTGCGAAGAGGTTGGTGGGGCCCTTGAGCTCAGTTTGTTTATCGTAGGGGGACTGTCCCCCCGCGCGAGCTTCCGTTCCAACGGACAGGAAAGGAACCAGTAGCGGGACAGAGGGCGGGATGGCAAGAAAGTGAAGGTCTAGAAGTAATCTGGAGACCCCTAACCTGGCAGCGGTGGAGGGAGAATGGATTGGGAGGAAGGCCTTTGAGGGAGGGGAGGGTGATCCCAGGAGCAGTGACAGTAACAGGAAAGGGTCCTGCGGGAGACTTTCATGACCTGAGTGCATGGGGACCTAATTTCCTAGGTGAGTGTCTAACAAAATCCACTGGAGGATTTGCTTTGACTTTACAGCAGAGGTGAGAGACTACCGGCAGTTCCTGGCCTTCAGACAGACCGCTTAATTTGAATAATTCAGCTCTCTTTTATTGCTTCAGATGAGCAGCTCTCAAAAAAAGCGTAAACAATTGAAGGATGGATACCATTGCATATTTTAAAAGAGTGCTGAAAGGAAAATAAGGTATTCACTTTGATTTAATTGTGATACATTGTAAAAGAAAATTACCTTTGAGGAAATGCTCTTAACGTTTTGAATGATAGTAGAGTGGCTTGATTTTATGATAGGTTTCAACTTGTTAAACTGTGTAGTACCAGAAATCATATTAATGCTGTTCCTACCAAATATGCTCTTTGCAAGTGTCTGGTCCTGATTATTCTGAAAATGGAAAAGAAAAAAAAAAAGAAATACTGAGTTTTTGTAACTTGAATTCATATTTGAGTGGATAGTGTTACTAGATTGTTCATTAAAAAAGATGTTATGACCGCTTTTTAAAAAAATCCCTAAATTTGTAATGTCATGTTAGAATCCACAAGAAATTGGATAACTGCTCACTCCTTCAGTAGTTTAGAATTGCGGGTTAATTTTATTTTAATATTTAAAGCAATTTATTCAGTAAACACCTGGTATATTTTGAATTTCAGAATTGCAAGAGGTACTTCAGCCAGTAACCTAGTCATTTGATCCTCCTGTCTCTATTAAATTATGTGCTATATTTTACATACCCTTTGGTGACATACTGAAAATTGTCAAGGAATAGTTTATTTCATCCACAAAACAGCCCAAATTAGCTCTTAAGGACAGGCCTGAGCCCTACTCTGGAAAATTCTCATCTAGCATTGGAGATGAGATCTAGACATCTGGACTTTTTAAAAATTTCCTCAGGTGATTTTGATGTGCACCCCAGTTGAGAATCATTGCTTTAATGATTTACTAAATAGATGTGTTTAAGAAAAATTCTAAAATATTTATGGAAAATAATAATTTTCTCCTTGATTCCCTTTTAATTTAAAAGTAGGCTTCTCAGGGATGACATTTAAGTATAATTCAAAAATAGTGTTTGCTTGGGCAAAGTAAGGAAGTTTCATTAGCACTCAGAAACTCATGGGGACTAACCATTCCATGCACAGGGATAAGGCTTGGTATGGGGTGTGCAAAGTGCTTTGGTGCACATTCATAGTCCTCAGAGACTTGCATGGAGTATTATTTCCTGTTAGATTTCTAATCTTTCTGTTAGGCTTCAAGGAGAGATCAACTCCAAATCTATTCAGTAGGTACAGTAGACTAAGTTATTTTTACCTCAAAAAAAAAATGCATTGGGTAATGTTACATTTATGAGTTTTTATTTTTAGGTGGAATGCTTTTGCTGGAGATAAATGTAAATTGTACCTTCCCAAGAGCCCTTTGCTTATATTAAGTAAAGAACATGTATAATTCAAGCCTAATATTTGTATGGTACTGTGAAATATTCAGATATTTGAAATATCGACGAGGGCTTTTAGACCAAGTTGACCAGAGAAACTTAGGTTAAAAAAAGGAAGTACTCACTTTGGTATTTAGGTATGAGAAATGTGGGTGAAACCAAATCCAGTCAGACTTAACTATGACTTTATGCAAAGAAATAGGTCCAATTGTGTTCTATCTCTTAGAAGCTCTTTTTCATTTATATGTAAGTTTCTCAATATTTGACGAATGAAGTGCTTAAATAGAGGACAAAATTTTAAAAGAACACATGAGAAAACTATACCTTAAAATATGAAACCATGTGTAGTCTAGGACTAATACCTTAAATTTTGTGTTTATTGTTTGAACAGAAAGCCAAGGTATTTCAATATGAATCAGTCTAGATCTAGATCAGATGGTGGTGGTGCAGAAGCCTCACCTCAAGACCATAATCATCATGAAAGTGAAAGAAGATGGCAACAAGAGCGTCTCCACAGAGAAGAAGCCTATTATCAGTTCATTAATGAACTCAATGATGAAGATTATCGGTTAATGAGGGACCATAATCTTTTAGGCACCCCTGGTAAGAGATGGGTAAAAGTGGAGATATATTTTTTCTTCATTAGAAGGAGGAATTTCAAAATGAAAATATTGTATCTGTTTTTGTGAATTTAGGACTTCCTTAACGTAAAATATAAAATTAGTGACTTCTTCCTGTATTTTCTAAGTAGTTAAGAACATTGGATGTGGCGCATTGTTACACAAATGCCAAACTAATAAACAGGCTAATATACATGATAGTGTTAAGTATTTACATATATGGTCCTATTTCACTTAAGTAATATTTATACAAATAAAGTATTGTGATTTAAAACCCAATTTTAACTCATTTGGATGAGTTAACTCATTTGGATGAGTTAATTTATTTATTCCACTGAATTAATAATTCTTCAAAAGTTCAGTGTGCTCCATAAATTTGCTGCAGATGCATGAAATAACTGAAATTATATCCTATATTGATGACCCATATTGTGAAGTATTGGAATAAAATTCAACTTAAGACTTGAAGTTTTCTCTAGAAATATTCCCTTCTTAATTTTTAATCTTGCACAGAAATCTACAGAATTTTAGCTCTGGTGCCTAAACATATCAACTGAGAGCACTTTAGCAATTATTAAAATGAAATCTTATTTAAAAAAAACATAAATAAATGAACCACAACCAGATTGATGTATATTTGCATTAATTGAATTTTTTTAAGTGTCTTCAATTTACAGAACATATGAAAACAACAAGACGTTGTCCTGTACAGGTTGCCAAAGATTAGTCTTAGCCTTCATGAGTTTTAATTTAAATTGGGCAATTTTTTTTATTATTTTAGGAGAAATAACATCAGAAGAACTTCAGCAGCGATTAGATGGAGTCAAGGAACAGCTAGCATCTCAGCCTGACTTGAGAAATAGGGAAGATGGGACCAATACCAGAGGTATTGTGGACTTTTTCCATAAGGAACAAAATTGACTAGAGCAATTATAGAAATGAAATTAGTAGATCTTGTACAATATGTTTGTTTTCCAATTTTAATGGGACCCTCATTCAGGTGATAAAAAGTTTTCTTAGGCACTTTGGGACAGGTGAGTGAATATGAAGATGTCTTACATACATTGCCTTGAGCTTATAAATGTTTGTAACAGTACATAATTAAGTTAATTAGCAACATAGTTCTCTCTTTTTTTTTTTGGTATGCTGTCTGGCGGGGTCAAATTTCATTCTTTTCCCATGTGAGTAGCCGGTTATTGCAGCACCATTTGTTATTTGTTTGTTTGTTTGTTTTGTTGGTTTCTTTGTTTTGCTCGTTTGGAAAGTGCCTGGACTGGGAATCGAACCCGGGTCTCCCACATGTCAGGCAAGAATTCTACCACTGAACTATCCTCGCACCCCCAGCATAGTTCTTTTTTTAGTCTTTCCAAAGTGATGTAACTAAGCATAGCTTCCAAACATATTTAGAGAGTGATGCAGAAAGGCTGAGAGTCCAGAAACCTGTTGTCGTCGTTTTGTAGTTATTTTTGTTTGGTTGGTTTTTGCCATTTTGTTGAACATAGTATAAGAAGATTTATAAGACAAAGTACATATAAAAAAATGCAAACTATATATAAGTGTGTGTGTGTGTATATATATATAGCATTAAAGGTAAACTATGACATTTAAAAAAAATTTTTATGAGAGATTGCAGTAAATGAAATGGGACCAGTGCTATCTCATTTAATGGGTTTTCATGACTAGGACAGACCTCAAGGTTAAAGTCCGTACAGTTAATGTAAATCAGAGTTTTGCACTTTAACTTGTATAACCCACTGATAAAAAAGGAATATTTAAACTTTGTACAATGGCAGATTCACAGTCAAAGAAGTTTATCTAGGACACATTTATGTATAAATTAATTCATTCAAAAACTATTAATAGAGAGTTTGATTTGTACCAGGTACTGATGTAGAGGCTAGAGATTTAGTGAATAGTATAAGACAAAATTCTTTGTCTTCATTTTACATTTTATGTGAAGTGAAAATATGTATTGTTATATTTTATGTAACAGCTAACATTTGAGTGCTTCTGATAAGCCAAGTATTATTATACAAATAATATTGTATCTTATCCATGTGATACCCACATGATACTGATACTCCAATAAAATTGGATAATCCAAAAATTATCTCCAATTTACAGAAAAGAACACAACATGGTGAACTTAAGTGACTTTGTCTTCCTAAAGATAGATAACATGGTGTTAGAACATTATATTCAGAAAACCACATTTCTTGAGATGTACATTTTTGGCAGTTCCTAAGAAATAGGATAAAATTCTTAAAGTTTCCAAAAATACCTAATTGCAAAATTTTTTGAGTTAGCTTTATCAAAAGGATTCCACAAATATAGGATGACTTATACATAAAGTTTTGCCACTGATATATATATCAATATTTTATCAATGTAAAATATTGATAATCAATATTTTATTGATATCACAATATGAATAAAGCAATTTTAAATGTTAGTATTGGATATAGTTTTCATTTGCTTTCACATTTTGTCAAAAACAGGTATATAGAAAGAGGAAGTGAGGATTTCTTGAAAATTTTGTGTAAATAGTACTTAAAGTTTTATAATACATATTTAAAAATGTATAATATGTTTATAGTATATGCCTTTCTTTTGGAAAGTTGAATTAATATTTTTGTGGTATTTTTCATTCATTAAAATGCACATATGTTCTTACATATAATTTACTTTAGTAAAAGCTGTGTATTTTATTTATCTTTTTTTTTTTTTTTTTACAAACTTTCAGTAAAAACCTTAGGATAGATTTTGGGAATTGATCTTAAGTTAATTTGTTTTGTTTTCTAGACTCAGAAGTTCCTAGGGAAAGTTCAAATGAAGATTCTCTGTTAGAATGGTTGAACACCTTTCGCCGCACAGGAAATGCAACTCGAACTGGACAAAATGGGAACCAAACTTGGAGAGCTGTGAGTCGAACAAACCCCGACAGTGGAGAGTTTCGATTTAGTCTGGAAATCCACGTAAATCATGAGAATAGAGGATTTGAAATTCATGGAGAAGATCATATGGACATCCCACTTTCAGATGTTAGCAGAGACCATAGTAGAAATAGGAATCAAAGATCAAATAGTCCTGTGGCTAGGCGAACAAGAAGCCAAACCTCAGTGAATTTCAGTGGTAGTAGTTCTCAAGTTCCAAGGACTAGACTTGGTTCAAGGGGGCAGAATTCAGTAGAAATGTCTTTCTCTGCATTGGGAAGATTAAGAAATGGAATTGGGGGATCATTTGGTGTTCCTAGAACTAGTGCTCCACATGCTAATTTCAGTGGTCACACAAACCAATCAGGTGGTGGTGAACTCAGGCAGAGGGAGGGACAACGATTTGGTGCAGCACATGTTTGGGAAAATGAGGCCAGAACTAACGTTACAGTGAGGAACACAAACCAAAGATTAGAGCCGATAAGGTTACGGTCCTCTTTCAGTAGTCGAAGCCGGTCACCAATTCAGAGACAGAGCAGCACTGTTGATCATAATTCACAGAGGGAAAGTAGACCTTCACAGCGAACCATTAGAAGGTCTGTTAGGAGGAGAGGTGTGACACGTGTCTTTTTAGAGCAAGATAGAGAACCCAGAAGTACTACATATACCCCATTCTCTAATTCAAGACTTGTGTCAAGAATAACAGTAGAAGAAGGAGAAGAATCTAGTAGGTCCACAGCTGCTGTACGACGACATCCAACTATTACACTGGACCTTCAAGTAAGAAGGATTCACCCTGGAGAAAATAGAGATCGGGATAGTATTGCAAATAGAACTCGATCCAGAGCAGGACTAGCAGAAAATACAGTCACTATTGAAAGCAATAGTGGGGGCTTTCGCAGAACTATTTCTCGTTTAGAACGATCAGGTATTCGAACCTATGTTAGCACCATAACAGTGCCTCTTCGTAGAATTTCTGAGAATGAGCTTGTTGAGCCATCATCAGTGGCTCTTCGGTCAATTTTAAGGCAGATCATGACCGGGTTTGGAGAACTGAGCTCTCTGATGGAGGCCGAATCTGAGTCAGAGGTTCAGAGAAATGGTCAGCATTTACCAGAGATGCACTCGACATCAAGTGACGTAGGTAGAGGTAATGATAGCAGCCAGCACAGTGTAGGTTCCTCTCGAGACAGGCAGGCCCAAGACAGTAGCACTGAAATGCCTGGTGCAGATGAGACCACCCAGCCTCATGCCCCACACAATGAAAATAGAGGAGGCAGACAGAGAAATGCAAACAATTTAGTTGAAACAGGGACACTCCCAATTCTTCGCCTTGCTCACTTCTTTTTACTAAATGAAGGCGATGATGATGACCGCATCCGAGGTTTAACCAAAGAGCAGATTGACAATCTTTCCACCAGGAACTATGAGCATAGCAGTATTGATGGTGAACTGAATAAAATTTGTAGTGTTTGTATCAGTGACTATGTAACTGGAAACAAACTCAGGCAACTACCATGCATGCATGAATTCCACATTCACTGTATTGATCGATGGCTCTCCGAGAATTGTACTTGTCCCATTTGTAGGCAGCCTGTTCTGGGGTCCAGTTCAGCAAACAATGGGTGAAATGATGGGATCTGTCCAGATTCTGCACTGTGGTAGAGCTGAGTATCCAAACATTCTTTTGTTGACTTATTTGTGATAAGCTAACCAGGATGAAAACTAACAGATTATAGTTTTAACTATTTTTTTGTGTGCTTTTTTAACTTGTTAAAAAGAGAAAATTTATATACAATTTAAAATGCAAATGTTAAATTATCCAAAAATACAGAGCACTTATATTGCTAGAACCAAATAACCTTTAAGATGTTTTTATTTTGGTAATTTTGTCATGCTAAGCACTTTTGTATCTGCAAAATTCAGTAGGTTAAAAATCAGTCTTCTTGGGTGGGCCACGGTTGCTCAATAGGCAGAGTTCTCGCCTGCCATGCAGGAGACCCGGGTTCAATTCCCAGTGCCTGCCCAAGCAAAAAAATAAAAACTAAAAAAATCAGTCTTCTTTTTCTTAATAGTACAGCAGACTTTACTCGGACTTTAAAGTTTCATAGGCTCACTATGTCCAGACATTGATGTTTAAATAAGTCTCTCATTAACTTTTTATTATAAGGACAAAATCTTTTCATGAAAGAATGTTTGGCTGAGTGTTTGCTAAATGTATTTAAGTTACTTGAATTGTTAAATTTAATATGCAGCATACCATATGTGTATATATAGATATATAATTTTAAGGTTAAAATATTCAATCTGAAAATTATCCGTTTTGGTTCTTATTTAAGTTTTTTTGGCTATTTTTGCATATGGCACAATGTTTATTATTAACGAGATCATCTCAGAGGAAGTGGATTAAGATGTCATTTAAAAATAGAGGTAATTTACTGAAGCGTCTCTGACAATCTGATTTATTAAGCAGCAAGCAATATATAATATTGAATAAATATTTCTTTATTCACAAATGGAAAATGGAAATTTTAGAATATATAGATTATTTAACTGAGCTCACTCTCTTTTTGGGATTTTTTTTGAAAATGCAAAAATTCCTTGGTTTAT
The DNA here is from genome assembly GCA_004026745.1 of Myrmecophaga tridactyla. Taxonomy (NCBI): domain Eukaryota; kingdom Metazoa; phylum Chordata; class Mammalia; order Pilosa; family Myrmecophagidae; genus Myrmecophaga; species Myrmecophaga tridactyla. The sequence continues at coordinate 23,977 of PVIY010034211.1, forward strand.
TAAGTAAGCTATACAATATGCATGGTTTCTTGAATTTAAACATTTTTTAAATGTCTATAAAGAATCAAATGCATAGAAAATATGTTAAGTTCACTTGGAGGCCAAAAATAAAAAATAAAACAAAACAAAAACAACTCTAAATAGAATAAAAAGCCCTTTAAGAGAATGTAGACTTTATATATAAACACAAAGTATGCATCGACGATCTATTTCTACCAATAAATATTACAACAAAGACTTTGTGAATTTTTTTTTTTGTTATTGGTCCACTGTGTTCTTTTTTCTCCCCCCAAAATATTTATTTCATATGTAATGGGGCCAGGCAATGTTACAGGTGTTAAGGATTCAACAGAGGACAGACTAAAGTCTCTGACTTCATGAAAAAGATGGATTTGCTCTTAGAAATTGAAAGTCAACTGATAAAATGAATTAATGTTCTTAATTTTATGTTTCTGTGTTTTCCTGTGGTGCTACTGCTTGGGCACAATCACAAGAGCCTCAAGGCCTGATTCTTGAGATTTAGATCTATCTCAAGATTTTTCTTTTTGATTCATAATTATATTTAATTCATTAAGTACACTGCATGGCCAGGAAAATTAGGGAGTGCATTTTGCACTCTGGAGTGAAAGGTTATAGTAAAAATTGTTCCTTTGTTTAGAGAAAATGACTTATGTATGGCAGTTACAAGATATGAGATGGGAAAAGTTGATTTGGGCCAGATTTTGAGTACTTTAAATGTCAGAGTAAGGAATTTTACTTATTCTTAAGATGTTAGATATCCCTTTATGATTTTAGTGGAGACTGGTAAGATCATCTTTCATGTTTCAGGAAGATTCGTCTGATGCAGAACACAGTGGAATGGAGGGAGATGGAAACAAAGAAACTAACAGAGGAACTATTGTGATAAAACATATTATCATTATTGTCATTCATCATCATTATTAGTTATTATCTAACCAAGTATGATGGCAGTGAAACTGTAAAGAACAAAAAAGTACTTGGTTTCTAGTTCAGAAGATAAGAAAGAATCACTCAAGGAGGGAGAGTTGTTACAGATTACAACAAAGTATGCCAATTTAAATGTTCATCTTAAATGTACTCACACACTCATTTCAGGGACATTTGTTCCCTGAATGTGCAGGAGATTAAATCCATCATTTATTTCTCATATGAAATATTACTCAAGAAAAAAAATATTACTCCTGAAGTTCTACCTCCCTTAGTCTGATTAATTAGGAAAATTAGGAAGAGAACAAAGAAAGGAACGGAAAGGTAGGGATAAAGAAAAAGTAATAAAATCACATTGATTCTTTGTTTGACTTAGACCTTCACCAGAAATGAGAGTGTTGCACCTTGTGAACCAATGATCTCAAATAAGCATTTGGAGTAGAACTCAGTTGTGTACTATATGGAACTTTTCCCGAGAGCAGCAGAAAAGCTTAATGCATTTTGTAAACTGGTATCCACTTGAAAACAGAGAAGGGTTTTCTTTAATATTTTCACTCATTTCCCTATAAAACTGATGACAAATATCATTTATAACGTCTGATTAGCAATACTTGTACCCATTGTGATTCCAATATAGAAAGGAACAAATAACTTCAAATTCTACATTCGGATATTATGGCCCAGGTCAAGCCCTTAGAGTTTATTCTTTACACTGTGGCCATTTTGCAAATTTCTGTTCTTAACCACCAGCTTCCCAGCTGCTCTCCTACCTCTTTCATCCCTTATTCTCATTCCCACAATTTTCTAGTTTTAACTAGCATTTTTTTATGACCCTTACTTTATTATCTTTTATTCACTCTTGTGAAGTTATTTTCCTTTCAATTCTTTACATGAATTTGTGATTTAACCCCCCAAGATCTTACGTTATTATTACCACTTAGCTGGTAAGAAACCAAGTTAAAAAGGTCAAACAGGGCCATTTGTTTCTAAAGCTTGTGCTTTTTCCACTATCCTGCATTCTACAGAAAAATGCCTTGGGAGGTTTGCAATCTAATTTACTTTTTTCTAATTTTATAACTGTTACACCATGCTGTCTCTGTTATTATTCTAATTTTCATATGCAAATACATCTTATATGTCTCAGTGGAAAAGAATAAAAAGCTGTTCCTGAAAGATGCAGAATATGTATTACAGAGATTAATCCAGAAAAAAAGATGAATGAGGCATCTGAAGATGCTGTATATGAGACCAGAGTTAGCCAGCTAAATATGAGGCATTTTCATGCATGTTACTCCTAGATGAAAACATCTACTAATGAATTTCTAATATTCCCGTGTCTGTCTCTCTCCACTTGAATTGTCTCTGGCTGGAAGAGGAAGAAATCGTGTAGAACTAGCGATCTATATGAAGGGAGTTATTATTCCCTTTGTAGTGGCAGCAGGCTTATTCGCAGTCTCCCTGGCATCCAAGAGCTGGAGTGTCTGCGTTAGGAGATTATTGCTCAGGAAGCCAGATCCATCTATCTTCGAGTAGGCCAAATGTTCCACGTTCCAAAGAACATGATTGTTGTCAGTGGTGATTGTTTCTTCCATCTCTAGAGACAGACAGTTATTTTAGGTGACTAGGAGTGTCTTAGCCTTGGAGGAACCCGCCCTTCTGATAATTATAGGTCCATAATTACTTTCAGCAAGTTTTTAGTATTAAATATCCAAAGATTCTAAGTTGGCCCCTATATCCATCCATCCCTTTCTTCCCTCCCTCCCATCATATTTTCTCCTAGAAAATAAAAAACACTTTCAAGTATATTTTTCCTGTATTGTCTCATTTAAAGATGGAGTAACCTCTTGGCTACCCAGTACACATGCACCCCCCCCTTCATGCATTTAGTTGCCAAACTGCTCTTAATTAACCATAATCTTACTGTCTTCTATGCAGTTCCAAACACCCTCAACCTCTCCCCAATGGGAAACAACCCAAATTCACATGCAGCTTCTGTATTGCAAATTGATGCAATTTAGCCCTTAAGGCCTCTGTGTGTTATCCATTCCTCCATCTGCTTGGATTTGATCAGGATTAACTGTGACCCCTTCACCATCCTGATGCCTATGGAATAAATGATAAATGTAGCTTCTCCTATCTACTTGATTCAGCGAGATGGAATAAAAATCAAACTAAAAGAAGTGCCCTATATTGAGACATACATTAGGAAATATTGGGAAGTGCCGCTAGTACAGAATATACTCCATATCCTGCTGAGCAGGCTTAGCAGGGTGAGTGATAGAAATAGTGAGTCTCATAAACATCTCTTTGTTGGATCAATTATGTGCATGTAGAATAAATTCATTGATCAGCCAGTCTATTGTTTAGGATCTCCTCAAGAAAGGCACTGAGGGAGGATTTCCCTATTGGTGCAAATGGTGGTGAC